>CABHPP010137034.1:21825-60318 GCA_902168425.1 Peromyscus attwateri | reverse complement strand
AGCTGGGGCCCCTGAGTGTGTCCTCACCCACGTGGCCTGCTGTCATTCTTGGCAGTGTATCCCCTTCTGACCTGTACTATTATTTTGCTTTTACTTCACAATCTGTGTGTTCCTTTATTTCAGTACTTGTAACAAGAGGCCCAAAACCTGGAAACACCTGCCCAGACCCCAGCCATCATTAAAAGTATAGCTGGCCCTTTCGGTATTCTTCTGAAGAAGATAAATAATGTAAAGGCCTACAACAACATGATACTCTTCAATGGGACTGTGGTGGCTTGAAAGAAAATGGCCCCCAAAGGGAGTGGCACTATTGAGATATGTGGCCTTGTTGGATTATTAGGTGTGGCCTTGTTGGAGGAAGTGTGACACTGTGAAGGGGATTTGAGGTCTCATATATGCTCAAGCCATGCCCAGTGAGACAGTTCACTTCCTGTTGCCTGTGCAAGATGCAGAACTCTCAGCTCCTTCTCCAGCACTATGTCTGCCTACACACCACCATGTCCCATCATGATGATAATGGACTGAACCTCTAAACTGTAAGCCACCCAATAAAATGTTTTTTTTTTTTCCTTTATAAGTGTTGTCATGGCCATGGTGTCTCTTCACAACAATAGAAACCCTAACTAAGACAGGGACTAAGTGTGGAGCTGGCCTCATGGGGCACAGGGATACTGATGGATATCTAAGTCATGTAAGATGAAAGTCCTAAGCAGATCTAGCCACATCCTATGCACAAACTACCATCAACAAGAACGCCAGGACCATCCTCAGCTGAATTCCAGGGTCATCCTTGCAGCTTCAGTCTATGACTCATAAGGACAAGTTTTACCCTGATCTATGTACCACAGCTAACCACAGAGACAGCACCATCTGGTATAGGAAGAAGCCTGTTACATAGTGGAGGAAGTAGACCCACTTCACTAGTTGCTTCTGAGCCCCCAAAGCAGTAGAGTTAGCTGGCCTTTGAGACAAAAATATTCAGCAATGTAAAAAAAGTAAAACTTTATTTAAAGCAAAGCAATAGGACAAGTCAGCTGTACTGAATACACCTACAATGAACAGTTGGAAGAAAATCTCGTTCGGCATAGCATCAAAAACAATACTTTGGGGTGAGCTTAACTAAGGGAGGAAGGACATGTGCACTGATGTTGCTGAAAGAAGCAAGACAGAAATAAATTGGGAGATGATATCAATCAGTCATAGACAAAAAGACTTAAAACTTAAAATGTCTACATTGCCCCCCAAATACAGAAATCCAGTGTAAGCTCTAAACTCAACAGTAATATCACAGTGTTATCTTTTACAGAAATAAGAAAATAAAACTCTAACATTTAAACAGAACCACCTGGACAGCCAAATCATCTTGAGAAAAGGCAAGACTGGAGACATCTTGTTTTCTGACTTCAAAACATACTGCAAAGGAACCGTACATAAAACAGTATGGAAGGGTGGTAGAACAGACATGTGCGCTAATGGAGCAGGATGCAAAGCTCAGAAATAAAGATCTTCAGCCAGGGCATGAAGACTATACAATATAGAAACCACAGTCTCTTTGATCGACGGTGATGGAAAAAGAGAATTCATGGGCAACAGGATAAAACTGGACCTTTATCATGTGACACCTGCAAAAACCAAGCTCAAAAATTTCCTGGAAGAAGCCATGGGAGCAAACGACACAACAGTGGCTTTGGCACAGACAGCAATAGCAAAGACAGACAAGTGGGTCTCCATCAAACTTGCAGGCTTCCCAGCCACAGAGGAAACAAGTCAACATGGCAAAAAAACAGCCTATAAAGATGTATTTGCAAGCCACCGTTGGACAAGGGCTACTATCTGAAACACAGCCAAAATGTCTATAATGCAATAATAACAAACAACCTACATGAAAAATGTACAGAGGAACTGAACAGACATTCTGCAAAGAAGACAGGCTAACTAACAGCACACAGGGACGTGAAAGGTGTTTAACATCTCTAATCACCAAGAGAAGACAATCAAAACATGGCCTCCCACTGGGTAGGGTGGTCAGTTGAAACAACATTGTTTGCAAGGTGTAGAGAGAGTGCAGAATTACATTGTGGGTGAGAATGTAAAACAGAGCAGCCACTATGGGAAGCCATATACAGGATCCTTAGAAACATGAATTCAAACTATTGTGTGATCAAGCGGTCCTTCCGCAAAGAACTTGTATGAAATAATGGAGATCATGATCCCAGTGAGAATTTTTCCAGTGCAGGGATAGGATAGAATGGGAGTTGCTATTCAGTGGATTGGAGTTTTAGTCATGTAAGATGAAAAGTCCTAAGTACCAGCCACATGAAGATGCTCACAGTACCACACAGTACACTCACCAGCTCAGTGCGGACAACTGCTACACTCCCTGCGTACACAGAAGGTCTCAGCACATGTGAGCACATCCTGTTTCACAGCCATGTTTCTCTGTCCCAGACTTAGCTTCCAAAGGGACAATGCCAGCAGCATTAAGCTGTGTAAGCAAGTTTGAGAGCTTGACTCCCAAAACAAGACGAGGAGTGTGCACATCAGTCCAGTGTCAGACTTTGATCTACATACATATGTAAACACAGCATATCTGTAAATACAAACAACAAACTGATAGAACTGTCTTATTATGGGGAGAAAAGATCAAGAGATGAGGGGGGCAGAGCACAGATCCTGGGAGATTTTGTCAAAATAATTTAGTATTTTGATTGATAAAAGATTTTAAAAGAAAAATGTGTTGAGTTAATGGTGGAATTTGAAATAAAGAGGGTGAAATTTAATGATTGAATAAAACCCTACTTACTCACTATGGTACTATCTCTATGTTTTTTTTTTCAAGATAAGGAGACAGGGTTTCTCTGTGTAGCCCTGGCTGTCCTGAAACTAGCTCTGTAGACCAGACTGGCCTCAAACTCACAGAGATCCACCTGCCTCTGCCTCTGCCTCCCCAGTGCTGGGATTAAGTCCTCCCTTCCATGACACCCATTCAAACCAGAGAGATGTCACCTTTTTGTGATGAGAACATGGATCCTGCCCTGTGCTTTCAGTTCTGTGTGCAGTGAGGCCAGGGTGGGATGTCCCGTCCACTCCTGGTCAAGGAAGCCAGGTCTGCACACAGACATTCCTCTCAGAGCACCCAGGCTCATGCTCAGAGTAATGTCTGCGTGTGTGGTTCCCAAGAGTCCAGTTCTCCAGAGTTGTCCACCAAACCAGAAGTACTTCAAGCAGCTTGTAATGTAGTATCCAGCAATTATGTCCACGCCCTTCAATGCAAGACAGAGCTCTGCTGTGGGTATAGCAAGGGGTTTAGGAAAAGTCCCTTCCCTTTACAACTCACGTTCACAGTGGACATGGGCACACAGACTCACCTATCCATGTTTAACTGTGCCAGAGAGTACCAAAGTTGTGGAGAAAACAAAGCCAGATCAATGGACCGTAGAGTGATGGATGGTGATGTTGTATGCAGAACACTTGCTATGGCCTCTTTGAGAAAATTACTTTAGAGGCAAATGCTGTGGGATGTTCTGTATGGCAAATGTGTTGCTAATAAAGCACTGATTGGCCACTGGCTAGGCAGGAAGTATAGGCGGGGCTAACAGAGAATTAAAAGAGCAGGAAGGCAGAAGGAGACAGGCTGCCTGCCTGCCAGCCAGCAACCGCCAGGACAAGCAGCATGTAAAGATGCTGGTAAGCCACGAGCCATGTGGCAAGGTATAGATTTATGGAAATGGATAACTTAAGATATAAGGACAGTTAGCAAGAAGCCTGCCACGGCCATACAGTTTATAAGCAATAGAAGTCTCTGTGTTTCCTTGGTTGGGTCTGAACGGCTGTGGGACTGGCAGGTGAAAGAGATTTATCCTGACTGTGGGCCAGGCAGGAAAACTCTAGCCACAGGCAAAGGTTAAAAACAATGAGAACACTGGGAGTATACAGCTCATTGGTAAAGTGCTTTCCAGCCTAGCATGGGAGATCACATGGACCCATGGGCGGTAAAGGAGAGGTGGGAGAAAGCATATATACAAAGGTCACAGCCTTTCAGTTCAAATGATTCTCAATAAGTTGACCTCTAAAGGGGTTGTGCCAATTCACACTGCACCAGCCACAGCTGGAATGCTTGTTTCTCAATGTATTCCATTCCACCTCAATTATCCATGTTTCCTTTATTTTCTGTTTAAAAATCACCACTCCAGGGTGGTAACTCCTCTTCATGGAAATGAGGACTGCAAGAGAGGAAATGGAAGGCAGGTAGTTCCCATTCAGCACTTCTCATGTACATGCTCTATGTATCATCCCCTCCCCACTACCCCCCACCCACCATTTGACAGATGTCCCAATTCATCTTCATCAACATTCTGATGGAAGCATTAGCCAGGAAAAAAACTCCATGAAGCCAAGAGACAGTAAGAAATCAGAACAGGAGCCCTCAGCTCTTAAGATAGAACTGTAGCTGACCTCAGAGAAACCTGAATTAAGGGGCAAAGCGCCTTCACAGGGCCAGGCTGCATCTTCATCCTGAGTTGTGGAAAAATTGTGGGGATGAACACATGCCCGAGGGCCCTAGCCTGAACAGAGATGTGGCCCTGGGTAATGTCTGGCATATGCATTTGATTTCCTTCCACTGGATCTTTTAACAGCAGAAGCCTATATCTCCTGATGTGCCAGGAATTTATCTAAAGCTGAAGTAAGTTACTGTCGGGAAGATGTGGATATGAATAATTAAGCCCCTATTAAACATGCACACATCTTGTAATAAATCTCAAATTAGAATGTGCCAAGATCTTGTTAAACCTGCCAACACATATTCTTAAATAAGGTGGGAATACAATTTGAAGCTTATCAGGAAATTCAACCTTTCATGAAAGATGCCATTTCTCTGCTCAGAATTTTAATCCGAAGATTACCTGACTTCGCTCGACCATTCTTCCATTGTGTTTACGCCCATTGTAAAAGTCTACCATGTAATTTCTCTTGGGATGTCCTCAAATGGGGTGCATTTTAATACGTGTTGCATTAAAACTCATTATCTCTGATGAGATGGTGTCCAAAAGAGCCTCGCTCTGAATACACTTCACTTAAATCCTAAAAAATAGTAATTTGCATTCATCATTGACTTAAATGGAACTTTCTAATACCCAAGTGTTGTGCTGTCTGGTGGATGGGAGGGACGAGCACCGTGGCTGAGCACACTCCAGGAACAGCACCAACTTTTCACCTCAGCTCCACATTGAAGCAGAGCAGTATCACAGGGTTCCAGGGCTGCCAGCCCTACACCAAGTACAGTCTGTAATGATTCATTTTGTTTGCTGTATTCCAGTCATGGAACTGACATTATCAATAGCATAGAAGTTCATCATGATGCTTTAATTTGATGGTAGGAAACAACAGAGATGTACTTTCATAATCTTATAAACAACAGGCGAGATTAAAAGGAGAATGAACAGCTAGCAGAAAGTACTGGAGTGTTACACATTAGTGACAATGGTAGAAGCCACCATAGCTGTACCCCCCTCAGTCAGGGAAAAGGGGACACCAGTGGTTAAGACACTTGCTCTCCACCCCCAGAAAAGAAACTGAAGATATTCCCAGCCTGTCACAATTATTTAAATCACACCTCACGGATATTTCCTATCCCAATAAGCTGGTACACTGTTTAAATACAAGTCTTAGTTTTTATACACAAGCTACATAGCCTTAGACAAAGCAAGTCGCCAGCCAGCTTTGATTTCTTCCTCTGTAAGGTGGACAAGAACAGACAGACAGGTTGCAGTGTTGCTGTGAAGAAAATGAATTCACATGGTAGACAAGTCTGCACACACAGTGAGTACTTCCCCGAATGAGTGCAGGGAAGGCACCTCCAGCTGCCTTTTCTATAGTGGGTTTTCATCATGTGAAAATCGTGTGGACTCTCAAGCCACAGAATCAACAGGGAAATGTCTCACCAAGAATAAAAAAAAAAGAACATAACTGTATTGTTCTCATGGACGCTTATAGTCATGCATTGGAATTAACCATCCATTATCCACAGCCAGCTGTGACCCCATTTAAGGAGCAACAACCCATCACAGCCTTTGCTGCTTCCAACACCCAACCGATTGCTGAATGGCTCTTCGCTAATGAGTGGGGAGCAAATTCTGAGACATGACTGTACTCATCAGGGTTTTCCGTTGGTCTGGTCTATCTACCTACCTACCTACCTAACTGCCTATCTATTTAATCTATCTATCTACCTATCTCTGACTAGTTTTGTTTCTCTGGAGAAAACTGATGAATACAGATACCAATCACCACAGACATCCAACCAACACACCCCAACCTTTGCACGCAAATGCTAACCACTACTGCGATCTTGAAGAGCGATCTGCATGGTGCGCCATCTTCAGCCAGCCTAAAGGTCCAGCAGCGCCTGAACAGGTGCTGAAGGGAAAGCTACTGCTCTAGAGTCCATCTCTATTTGGTGCACTGTGTCAATCCCCATCCTTCACCATTCACAAGACAGATCCCCCTGGCTATCACACTGGACCCAGTGGAGAGTCCTCACCATGTGGCTAGAGCATGTCCGGCCTCTATGGCACGCCACGTGGGCAGCTGAGCTGGGGCCTCAGCTCTGCTCTACCAGATCTTTCACCAGGCATGGCTTCTGAAAATTAGCTCTTTCATCATGATGAGATGCCCACAGCATAGGAACTAAGAGATGACCTGCGGGCCCAATTTGTATTATTTATGTCTCTGCCATGTCCCCACCTTCTCTCTCTGCTCAGCACCCGTGGCTAACTCAGAGAACCCCAGACACTGTCGGGGGGGGGGGGGGGGTCATTCAATGGATGGCAACTTAAGGGGAGGGCCCTGGCCCTGGAATCTTCCTGCTCTTTCTTCTCCTTACAACTGTTTCAGCCAAAGTGCCAACAGTCACGAATCTCTAGTCAGCTTGCCAGAAGCCAGTTCAGCTCGACCCATCAACCCATCAACATTTATTTTAAAGCCATATCTCTCTCTGATCTTAAGCATGACAATGATCTAAGCCTGACATCTTACGGACGGCAGAAATCACAAGTGAAGGCACATGTTAAGGCTCAGGTATGGAGCCTGTTTTTAGTCCCAACAGTAAGCACACTCCCACCCCACCCCACCCCCATGCAACCCTTCAATAAGTACCTGCTAAGGAGCTATGGAGCAGCGGTCAGAGGCAGTAGAGAGATGAGGCCACACCCACAAGGGCTCACTATTCTTCAGGAGCCCTCAAAGCCTCTTCAGTTTAGTTTGTCAAGAAAAGCTATGTGACTCTACCCAGCCCTACATTCACTTGGTAATTATTACTTTTATCTAAGGCGTCACATGCCAAGTGTCACTTAACTATGGTGAGTTCCACTTCTTGATCCAGCTCCATGACAGATACTTGTCTACCATACCATTTAATACCCCTGACATCACAAGGTAGGGAGGTACTCATAGGGCTATTTTACAAATGAGAGCTAGAAAGATCCAAGGACTTGCCCAAAGTCTTATAATCATCAAATGGCAGTGGGCTGGGACTGAGAGTCCCCTGTGTCCAACGGCAAAGCTCCAATCACTCCCAGCATCTGCTGTGATTCCCAGCAGCTCCCAGGAGGCCTGCTTCTCACTTGGTTGTTAAATAACCTTCAGACTACTCAACTGAGTCCAAAAGACTGAGCAAAAGAGACAATGAGGTGACTGGAGAGCCTGTGACTGAGACCCCAAGGCCATTACTTCCTGCTCTGAGTGGCCTGCTGTCTGCAGGATGGACAGGCTGAAAACTGCATCCCTAAAATACATTCCAACTTTAGAGTCATCCGAATTGCTGCAGGTGGAGGGCCTGCCTGGTGCAAGTCCTAGCCCATTCCCTAGGCATAAGACACCACAACCAGACCCTGACGGCCTCACAAGATACAGGCTGGCTCCAGTAGCCCTGCCTCTGTCACATCCCAGACAGGCACTCGTCCTGCCTCCTGCCCCCTCCCCTACTTCATCTGTGCATGGATTAGCATTCTCTGTAACTCAGATTATGTCACTTTTCTGTGTTAAAGTAACACACCATACTTCAGCTCACTACTGCAACCTCATCAGTTCCACAATTCTTTCCCTCCTAAGCTTCAGCCCTTCCCTGTCTGTGATATGCCATGTCCGTCCTCTCAACTCTGTCCCCTTCCTTCCTTTGACGAGTCTGCTCCTTCTTCTCTCCCCACACTTTATCCATCAGTTCATCTCCAGTTTGTGCCCCACAGCAGTATCAAAAGTGGCAACTTTTCTGTCTGGGCTCAGCGTTCCTCTCTGTTTGTCCACAGCCTCCCAGCACCTGATACAATGTCAGGCACAAGAGCAAGAAAGTAGCATTCACTGCATACCCCAAAGCATAAACATTGCCTCCAGCACAGCGTCCTGCTTGGCTTCCGCAGAAACCTTGTTACAAAACTCAGGTGGCAGAGCACCTGAGGGAGTGAGGCCCGCTGCTGAGGAGGAAGGACTTCAGCCAGGCCTAAGACGTGGCATGGGTCTGCAGGTGGCAATAGCTAGTGCACCTGACTAAGCAACACCCTGAAGGACAGCATATGACTGAGGGAGGCTGCACTGTCACCACATGCTCTAGCCAGTCTGATGCCTATGAAACCCACCAAAGGGGCCAAGTGCACACAGCTGTGCCTGAGGACAAGCACCTAAGGGAGCATGGAATAAAGAGGGAAGGCAGACATTGGAACTTGAATGCTAACTTCGAGGCTAACAGCACATTCGAATGTCAGATTTAAGAACTAGATACAGATATTTGACAATGCCATAATGTAACATGGACACACCAGGTTTTTGCAGAAAAGCAGGTTCTCAGCACCAGATTACGGCCACTGTGTCTTTGTTTCCAGAGGCCGGGATGTCTGACTTATGCATGCATCCCTGCCAACTACCTATGTCTGAGCACTTGAGCTCTGATGGATCTCTCTCGGCCCATGAATAAGGGATTTCTCCCTTGTGCCTTGAGCCCCTCTGTGTTCCTTTTGTCAGCCTCCCCAGGCCTGGATTTCTTGGGCAGGCCCGAGCAAATGCTTCTGAAGGTACTTGGCAGTAATGTATGCAACACATCAGATGCTCCAGCCCCTAGAAACACAAAGGCAGGCACTCAGATCTGGTCAGAGCTGAGACACAGCTCTTCTGAAAACAACAGGCATGCACATAGTGCATCTTCAGATACACAAGCTCTTCAGTGAACACTGTGTGTCTGTGCATGGGGAGATAGATCCAAACAGCCTCTGCTTCTCAATGAAAGAAAAGAAAGAAAAATCTCAAAGATGTAGAAGCATCATGTCCAAAGCACCATTCTTAAAATTAAGTACATTAAATAGGGGGATTTAAACAATGCCTCACTAGAGACCAGTGCAGCCCCTTCCCTGGGGTCTCCACCAGAAGAGTCATCCACCCCTCCCTCTGTTGTTCATGTGACACGTATGGTGTGAGTTCCATAGAATTCACCATCTTCCCAAGAACCGATTCTGGGAAACAAGCTTGCCTTAAAACAGTGTAGCTCCAGAACATGGACTCAAAACAAGAGAGTGTGGAAGCAGGCAGACAAGGTTCTTTTCTGCTGAGATAAATAGGAGACTTTATACAAAGTGTCCTTTGAAATGTCTGAGCAATGCTCCTGCCAGCCAACAGGAGCAGCAGCATCCCCACCTGTCCCCAGGCAGCCAAGTTGTGAATGCTGCAGGAAAGTTTGTTTGAGGGTTTTTTTTTTTTTTTTGGTGATGGGAGTGGGGTCCTCTAAGCATTGAGTACACATTTAAATGGTTTGAGAAAAGTTTAAATAGCCAGGTATAAAGGAGAGTAAGAGAATGTCATGAAATCAGGCCCCATGCTTCTTGTCCTGTTGTTCTACAATCTTTGCAGATCAGACAATGTTTTTCCTGGTCCTCTGGTTTCAAAGATAACCTTCATAAGAAAAATCGATCATTAGAAGATAGTCTTTTGTTCTGAATGAAGCAGTATCCCAGACTCTGAGAAGTGGTCCCTGCAGAGGTCAATGAGATGCACACACAAGACATCTCATTTTCCCAATCAGCCATGTTGACATTTGCAATCTCTCCCGTCTCCACACTCAGGTCAGATCAGATCCTGCCCATAGACACTTGTGTTGTCCTGCCTTTCCTTGGAGAGCTGCACACAGTGCCAGATGCCCTGCAGAGGTGCATCTCCAGTGACATTTGAACCAGCCACTTCTGTGAAGCCAACATGTCAGTGTTGTCCCCAGGGAACCTCCATCAGTGCCGGGGCTGACACATGCATACATACAGTCTCGTGGGCCATATTTAGAGAGGCCCAGCACAGCACAGCAGTTGTCTGAGGGAGAAATAGGGACTTGGAATTCCGGGGATTGATGAAAATGTTCCCCAATTAGATGTGTGATGGTTGTACAACCTGGAAATTTGACTGAAACTTACTGAATTGCACACTTTAAACAGGCTAATGCTGTAATATTAAATTAGGCCTCCATAAAACTGTAAAAGAAATGCATTCATTGAGTAGCTAATGATATGGGGGAAGCAAGTTATGAAACAACACAGAACATAAAGCATCACATCATTTGCTCCTAACTGTTTAAAGTCTACATTCAGGCACACACAGCACAGGAGAAACAGGAATTAAGCACAACAAAAGGCCTGTGATGTCTTTGCTAATGGCGAGACTACCCGTCCATATTTCTTCTTCACCTCCCTGTACAGTCCAAACCTCTCCATGGATATGGACTTTCACAACCAAGAACTGACACCAGCTGGCAAAGGGTGTTGCAGAGCAATGGATACAGACAGCGGGATAGGGAAACCTAACTGTGCTTCAGGAGGCAACACTCCCAGCCACTGCCACAAGCAGGTTACCCAGCACCCTTCCTATTCCTGCAATTCAGGGCCCAGAAAAGAGTAAAGGCCTCTCTCCAGTGAGCACACCCTCTGCTCAGTGATGAATTGCATTCCTAGAAGAGGGTTGTGCCTAGAATAGGGAAAGCAAATGATAAGCCCCATGTTGCATACGTACATATACCAGCTCCTGAAACAGATATGTCTATGTGTTTATTCAACATGGACAAGACTTACAAGAACCACATTGTTAAGAGTCTGGAGGGCCCATTCCCAGTTCAGAAAGGCATACGCATTCATACAAATGCTTTCTGCTTGTGAAAAGAAAAAAGTTCTTTTCTAGAAATACATATAATTGCATATGAGAGGATGTATTGACACCAACTAATGATGAGATTAATGTGGCACACTGTCCTTTAGGTAGCACAGTGACAAAGAATTGTCTAAAACTATAGCTACTTTGTACCATACTAGCATGAAGTTTCTCTGCCTTAGGTGTTAAGCCTGAGAACAAAGGTCTGTCCTCTAAGGTCAATCCTACAGTTCACTGGTATAAAGCATCCTAAACTTGGGCAAAGGTATGTTCCTTGATAATTCCCAGCTGGAGAACTTGAAGGCGGTATTCTGAGCCTGGCAGCATAGCTCTGCCTAGCAGAGTGATGGGTCCTATGGCCTGGCTGATGCCATTAAACACATCCCTTCAGCCCACTGTTGCTGGGCTGTGGGCATGCCACTGGTCTACTTATTCTCTCCTGCAGTGTCCAGAACTAGACTGTGCAATAGATCAGCTCCCCACTGGTCATTTAAAATGTGGATCTGTACAGTCCTGAGCACACCATAGTCAGTTCCCACCAATGCACCTGTAAAAGCAAACTAAGGAGAGGGGTCAGGCTAAGCAGAGAACACACAGGAAAGAGACTGGGGTGGTTGTCTTGGCCCCCCAATATGTCTCTGCGTCTGAGCAATAGTCCCTATGAGGGTAGTTCTTGGGATATACAAACTACCCCTTTAGTCTTCTGATTCTCTATCCTTTCAGCATGAATGATTTTTTTGTAATTCATATCCAGAGTACCCTTGGATAAGGAACCTACAAAACTCCCATTCTGAAGATAGGAAATTCTTCCCTGGGCTCTCTGCCTGGAGACATTAACAAAAGGACATTCAGAATAATGAATACTGTTACTCCCCCGACTAGAGACCAAGAGGCTGCACATACAACAGGTACCTGAGTAACAGCACCCAGGCAAGGGCCCAGTGAAACCTCTAGGGTGACAGGTCAGGGGAATGCTCCCTAAGGACAGGGCAAGGGATGACACCTGCCTCGCTAACCTCTGTGTCTCATGCACCTGCAACAGCACTAAATACACAAAGCCTGAATTCACTGATGGCTTGGTCGATACTCACTGAGAATCAACTTTTTACAAATATTAATTCCAAGCACAGGGTTGGGTTGTTAAACATACAATAGTAGAGGTCAAAAGGAAGAGTGTCTGCCCAAGGAACAGAAAGCAGCCCCGTTTGATGGACAAGCCAAGCCTGTTTGCAGAACTGTGCGATGGGACTACAGGAAAGCAAGCCTTGACTGGGCTAGTGAGTCAGTCTTGTCTGCAGCTCAGGCCATCACATACCTGACTTATCTGTATTCAAGAACACACAGCCACTGCAGTTTTATAGAACTATAAACTCATCATCTGCATCTCCCTAATGACCAAGATTTCACATCATACCTTTTATACCATGTACCATGAAGCACTAAGTCTTGGCCCCTGGCATTAGATTCCACAGTACCCTCCACTTGTGTACAGTCTAATCATAAGTATCCATGCAACACTGGCTCCGGCAACCATCCAACTAAAGCCAAAACTGAACAGCAATTCACAGTATGACCAGCGATGTCAGTCTCATGCTCTTAGAATGGGATGTTTACACTACACACACACACACACACACACACACACATACACACACACACACACACACACACACATACACACACACGTGCATGCACACACACAATTCAGTGTATAACAGCATTATGTTCTGATGTTCCTACCTATATGAATGAGCTTTATTCTTTCTTCTGGTCTGTCAAGAAATATTGATAAATGTCTACAGGATGGGGGTAGTGATTTGGTATTAGCCAGGAGATCAGACTTCGTAGCAATGTAGCCTCTCCACTAAGCACGTGACTTTTCAAGGCATCCTCTCCCCTCCAGAGTGTTGCTCCATCTTTAAATTGGGCTAGTGTCAGCCTCTGGTGGTGGCATTCAAAGGCAAGTCTGAGAATATACATCAAGGTGTCAAACAGGAAATACCATGTAGCAGAAGCTGAAATGATGGCTGTAGCCGTAAGTACTGCTTTTATTAAGTATATGCTGTCATGCCAGTGCATGTACAAGGCCAGGGCACAAATCTCTACCTGCTTCAGGAATACAAAGATAAACGTGCATATGGACTCTCCATCAACCGAGGCCCGAAGCAGATCCAAGAAAGCCAACATGACCTACAACATGGCCACCAGCATCCGCGTCTCATTTTCTACTGCATTTAGCCCTGGCTTTGTGCTAGACTCCACCCCAGCTCCAGGGTGGAGCACTGATTCACTCCATGTTCCTGGCTACTGTGGTTACATAATCCAATTAAAACCAAGGGAAAACTTAAAAATGTTTCCATAGCTAAAAGACATTTTCTACTGAGCTGCTGTGGGTGACACAGCTCTGAGAACACAGCATGCCCCCAAATAAGTCCAAACTGAGGTTAAAGGCCAGCACTTAGAATCTGGTCCTGATGGTATCTGTGCCCCCTGTACTCAGCTAACATTGAATTCTCAGTTGCATTTTAAAATCTCCCATCCCCGGCTTTCTTTTGAGAAAATTACTTTGTTCCTAGTCCTGGAATGTTCTCATCTGGTCTGTGGATTGAGATGTTTGGGGTTGGTTGGAGAGGAATAGTGTGAGCAGAGAAGCTTGCTCATATTGAGCTATGAATGAGCCATAATTCTGATTTGAAGCCACAGCCTCATTTCATACTGGTCTGTGGAGCAGATGCCCTGAAGAAGTGGCTTGGCTGACAGATGGCAAACCTGAACCCCTGGGATGTGTGTTCCTAATATGAAGATGCCACACTCCAAGCCTGAGAGCACAGGCCTGCCCTGGGAGACCAGTCCAGGCCTGATGCGCAGTGTGCCCCTGAGTGTGACAGCTCCTGACTTCCTATTTGTCTCATCCTTCCAGGTGGGCTGGACCATGACATTTACAAGGGGCATTCACTGGGGCACAGTGTGAAGCTGCTCGTAAATTCTACTTTATTGACTTCTTTAAAGAAAAAAAAAATACTTGGTTAAAATACACACAGAAGGTAGACAGTTAAGGGACTTTGGGTCTCCAGCTATGGTCCCTGAAGAGATCTTGATCTTAGATTTTAACAAGAAAGGTGAACTGCCCTTCTCCTCTACACAGGCTCAGGTCAGTATTACCTGACATTTGCCATCTGCATAGTGCCCCTGGCCTTTGTCCACAGCTCATCCACGCAGGTCTTCACCATGAGGCTGTGTAGGGCAGTGATCTGTGTCAAAACCTGTGCATTCAGCACAATCAGGCTGGACCTGTGACCTTGTCTCTTCCTGAGACCATCCTAAAGCAAATCACTTTACCTCTGTGAGCTTTAAGGCCCACACCCCTGAACATGCTCAGGAGTTACAGCCCTCACCAAACAAAGCCACTGGGCAGACAGCAGACCTTCACTGCGCTCTCACAGGTAAGGAGATTGCAGAGCAGAAGCACACAGTAGCTTTGTGATACCCCAGATCCCTGAACTGATAATGGAGATTCAGATCTCATGAGGACCCTTCCCTCACTCATGCCTGGTCATCAGACACTCCATAGCTCTGCCAGTTAACATGCAACACCACACCCATGAGCTCTTAACTTGCTCTGCTCACATTTCCTGTACTACCCAGGCTACAGTCTCCTTCAGGGGGAACAATGTCAAGCTATGTTCTATACATATGCAAGGTAGGTCTCAGAAACAAGATGCACATTCTACCTTGTAATGTGTGTGCCTGCTCACGGTGCCTGGCAGACACACATAGATGGAGCTGCGTTCAGGGTCTTCTCTAGTCAGTAAGACCTGTTTCCAGGGCCTTTACTCATCCTAAGGATGGAGAACACCCAGAAGGGGAGCAGGTGTACCCCAAACAGAGGGTATCAAGGCGATGCTGGGGGAGATGGCTCAGGTGTCAGGAGGGTGGATCATGTCAAAAGTTTGGGAGGGGGGAATGTGATTTAAAAAGGAAAAAAATGAAATGTCTCAACTCTTTTGAGGTTGTACCTACTAACAAAGAGAATGCATGTGCTAAGGACCGTAGAGAACTATAAAAAACACAGAACTCACCTGCTCTCACCCTCTTGTGCCATTGGTTTATACTGAGCTCCTAGGAGCCAGACAGGGTAATAGACAGGAAACTGTATCCCAACAATGCCAGATGACACAATCTGGGCCCTCCTGGTGAGAGCAGAGACCCCACCTCTCTATGTCCACTGCCAGGGCTCACAGAAGTTTGCAAAAATTCCCTGTTCACCGTGACAAAACAACAGCCAATCCCAGGAGACAAATAGTTCCACAGACCAACACTTCCACAGATGTGCCATGGAAAGAAGACAAAATGCTTCTCAAGCTAGTGGGGAGTGAGTGGTCTTAAAACCAGTGCCCCAGACTTTTCACTTAATGATTCTCTGATCCTTTGCCTTGTGAAGCATCCTAAGTGACTGGCCCATGGATGAGGCACACAGGGCTGCCCCTGCAATAATGCACATCGCCAAGCAGACTTAACCAAAGGGCACTGTGAGAGGCAAGGCTCCACAGAAAGCACTTTGCAAAAATACTTGTTTGAGATAATGTCCGAAGTAAGCCTACTACGGGCAGAGCAGTCCAGTATCCCCTCTGCCTAGGAATGCCCTCTTCCCAGCGTGGTAATGAATAGTTTTATAACAAGTATTTCTCTGTGTGGGAAAAATAAAATGAAGAAATCTAAGAGGCGTTTTATACCTACATCACTAAAATACATGCCTTGCCTGGGCACTTCTTTCAGCTCACCCTGTGGAATTGATCACCATGAATAATTCAAAATACAAATAAAAAATTCATTTGTCAGCCCAGCCAATCTCTAGCCTGTCCAATGAAAAAAGTAGTAACTATAACCCCAAGGGGGGATTTCCTGACCTCCTCCTTACCCATTCAGGACCAAATAAGGTAGATTTCCAATAGGGTATTGGCAGACAGAAGCACTGGTCAATAGGAATGAGAGGCAGCAGCCTTCTGGAAGGGAATAGGGTCTTCACCGAGTACTTAAGTGAAGAAATGTGGTTAGAGTTCCAGGCTCCAATAGGAGAGCAGTTTGGGGGTGGAAAATGCTGGTAATGCACAGAAAGTGACCCGTGGCTGAGGAAAGAGGCAGCCAGGGAACGGGGCACTTTGTAGGACTGGACTATTTCATAAACTCCAGTCTCCAAGTTCTGTGTCCTTTGCTTCTGCTGACACTTTGTTCCACTCTTTGTTCCTACCTGCCTCTCTCAGGATATAGATATAGATATAGATATAGATATAGATATAGATATAGATATAAATATAGATATAGATATAAATATAGATATATGGATAGATAGCTAAATGGGTGGGTAAAATTGATTTCAGGAAATGAGCTGAACTCATACACACCAAAATGACTAATACTAGCTACACCTGCAAAAGGCTGGTAGACGGCTTTGAGCAGGTCTCTAACCAATGCAAGGGTACCCTGATGCCTGCCCAACCCTGTGGATATCACAGGAAGTTTCAGGGGCACTGGTCACTGAGGGGAGAGGACTGTCTATACCCTGACTATTGTCCATGATGACTCAGCTGCAGGTGTTGTTGAGAAGGAAAAATGAACTGCTCCAAAATTATAAAGCATTTCCTCTGTCTGTCTGCTCTGCAAGCCCCTGCCCAAGTTTCACCCAGAGCAGAAGTAGAAAACTCACCCAATGGTTGTTGTAAACTCCCACATCAGGCAGGAAGCGTTAAAAACAGGATTTTGTTGGGGTTGGCCCCAGCCTCCTACTTTACAAAGCAGGAGTCATTCCCTGGGGGGCTGGGGAGTTAGCTCGGCAGTTAAGAGCACATACTTCCTTCACAGAGGACCCAAGTTCAGTTCCCAAGAACCCAAGTCCAGTGGTCCATATCTCCTGTAAGTCCAGCTCCCAGAGGATCCAACACCTCTAGCCTCTGCAGGCATCCACACTCACATCACACACCCACACATGGACACAAACACATACATATGATGATAAATAAAATAAACCTTAAAAAAGAATGATTCCCTGCTGGGGATGTCTTTCTGTATGCTGTGAATGTGTTGCTCTGATTGATTGATAAATAAAATGCTGATTGGCCAGTAGCCAGGCAGGAAGTATAGTATAGGTGGGATAAGCAAAGAGGAGAATTCTGGGAAGTAGAAGGCTGAGTCAGGAGATGCTAGTCTGCCATCCAGGGAACAGCATGTAACAGCCTACAGGTAAAGCCACAGAACACGTGGCAACACATAGATTAACAGAAATGGGCTGAGTTTAAGTGTAAGAGCTAGTCAGTGGTAGGCCTGAGCTAAATGGCCAAGTAGTTTTAATTAATATAAGCCTCTGTGTGTTTACTTGGATCTGAGTGGCTGCAGGACTGTGGGGTTGCAGGGCCCAAGCAGGACCTGAAAAATTTCAGCTACAATTCCCTGATACAATATCCATTTACCCTCAGTCTGGGTCTCCAGCTCCTGGGTCTTCCAGGGAGAACCTTTGTCCCAGCATAAGATTAGAAAGCAGACACCACAAGACAGTGCTAGGGGAATGCTGATTGGTCAAATTAGTTAATTGCCCTTTAGTGGAAGAGTGAAATATGAGTACAGGATGTCCCTTGTCTTCACCGGACATACTCCAAGGCCTCCAGGAGATAGCAGAAATCATGAACTGTCTAATTATTTCCTTTTTTCTGTACATACATACCTACAATAGAGTTTAATTGCCAGATTATGTACAGTAGGAGATTATTAGTGTAATTAATAGTACAGCAGAGCAATTATGGTCATGTACTGCCATGAAAGTTACATGAATGTGGGCTGTTTTGCTTCCTTTTCTCCTTCCATTGCTCTCTGAGAGCACTTTACTGGATCGTACTCACCCTTCACTAGTCACATGTGGTCACGTGGGACAATATAATGGCCACACACGGAAACACTGAACAAAGAGATGACTCCCATCCCAAGTACAATGAGATATTTCATCACACTCCTCAAAAAGCACACAATTAAAAACTATGAACTTTTTAAAAAGTTTTTTCCATTTAATGTCTTCCAGCCATGGGTGACTGGAGCTAACTGCACCTGGGGGAAGCAGAGTTGGGGATGAGGCAGGGTAACGGCAGGGACCGTGGGAGTGGCTGGCCCTGTGCCACACAGGGGAGTTCTGTTCTGCCTTCCACAACAGGCCCAGCAATACTCATGCAACCAGCCTGGAAAACACATGAGCCTGCCCAGAGACCTTTCTTTCACAGCAAATCTCATTCCAACCTTTCTGGAACATGTACTTTCTATATGGAAGCATATGCCACACAATTAACAGCCCTTTCCCCAAACTACAAAAACTAATAGTATTTGCCCATTCTGCAGAGTTTCTAAGAGAAAAGGCATTACACACCCCCTCACCCCCTCACCCCCCCGACACACGCTCAGAGATTTGTGCAGTCCAGCAGTCTACAGCTGTCTTGTCTACATGAGGAAGGTCCATCGTGGCTCCTGTGCAGATGTTCAGCCCAAGTGTGGAGCTGTGAATGCCGGTCCATACATTACAGCTTCCTCTAGACTTTTGAAAAATCAAAACGACGTTTATAAAACCTGAATGTCTTAGTCTACTTCCAAGTTAGAAGTCATTCCACTGTTGCCTTAAATAACCTGTGAAGACAGTTGTCACATCTTAGCTCTCGGTGACCTTATGTCACATGCTGTCTGTCACTGAAGTGGGCTGGAGGTTCACAATGCACTCTAGCACAGCAGTTCCAAAGGGAACGATTTTGCCTTCCAGGGGATGTTGGCAACGTCTGGAGGTATTCTGATTGTCACAAATGAGGAGACAGCAGTGTGCTGACATCAGTGTGGGAGGTCAGGGATGTGACTAAACAGATGCCACCACACAGGACGGCTGCCCACACAGGGATGATCCAGAACATCCACCGTGCCAAGGCTGAGGGCCTGCCTCAAGGTAGTGGCTTCACACAACACTGGTTGGTATAAAAGCTTTAAAATACAAGTTATAAATCCTACCCAGAGAGGTTCTGTTTCAGTTTCCCAGGCATTTAGAGCTTCCTTGAAACACACACACACACACACACACACACACCCTTTTTCCCTTCCCTCAGGCCACTTCAAAGCAAATGTTTGTTATTTCCTCAAACAACATTGGTTTGCAATTCCAAAAGCTGCCACCGACAGTGGTACTATTGACTTGAGTGACAAAAGCTTTCTAGAAAGTTCTCAGGCAAAGTCTGGAAGAACCACACATGCTTTCCTTTCCCACAAAAACAAATTCAATGAATACAGGGTTTGTTTCAGTACAAAATCAGATTAAACACAGGATCAAACAATATTTAACAGGAATGCAAATGCCAGACACTGGGGGTTGCCAACTCACAAAAAGTCCCCTCCACCTCCTTGAATTCATACTGGATATTCTACAGTCAAGTGCCTTCCAAGCTGAGAATGAAAGTCACATGCCTTTCATTCACTCACAGCCTCAGTTCAACAAAGGAAGTGACTGTCCAGGGACACAGCTGTGACCATTCCCAGTCTCCTCCACGACTAGCTCTTGTAGTTGAAGGCAGAATGTGCAACTACCTTTGTGTATGGTCCCTGATGCCTGTCTTTGTACCCATGACTCACACAGAGAGGGACATGGCCTAGATTCCACAGCCTAGTACACCCAACTTGTTTTATCCCAAAGATCATCTGGGGCTTGGCAAAAACACAGGCCCTGTGTCTAGAGAGATGGCTCAGCAGTTAAGAGCACTGGCTATTCTTCCAGAGGACCAGGGTTTGATTCCCAGTACCTTCGTGGCAGCTCACAACTGTCTGTAACTCCAGTCCCAGGGGATCTGACACCCTCTTCTGGCTTCTGCAGACACTGCATACATGTGTTGCACAGACATACATACTGGCAAAACAACTACATACATAAAATAAAAAATAAAGAAATTCTCAAAATAAAATTTAAATACAGGCCCAGAGTCTGGAAAGTCCCCACAATAATCCACCTAAGACCAATGATGAATCTCCCATACTCCCAAGCTCTTTAACTCTGGTTGTAACCAACTATCCCAGAATTTAGATAGACCCTAAAAGAATCAACTCGGCCTCATTCCAGACCAGTCCAAATCTGGGGCAGGGGAGCTGAACCCAGAAATAGTAAATGAATTCCTGGTTATAGCTGCTACACATGACAGCTAAGAAGCTCTCTGTGAGCAAATTCCACACAGTGCCACAGCCTCCCAGATGGAGCCTGACCTCTGACAAGCTGGCTGTGGACCGCTGTGGGACAGACACAGCCTCACCTGCACTGTTGTCACAGAGGCCCTCCTAGGTGGGGGGGAGGGGTGCATCTCACAAGCAGCTTCCGTCTGCACTATCTGGCCCTTGGGCTCTACATGATACAGACATGGAGGTATTGGAGTCGGATTCAAACTCTCATCCATGCCCCACACATCCTGTTCTCCTTTCTGCAGGCCACCTCTCAGACAATTTCAAGGGAGCCCAACCTCCCCACTTGCTTAAGCTTTCTCTCCTAGAGCACAGTGGAGTGCCTGGGAAGAATGAGCCCTGGAGGCTGGAAGTCTCCTCCCAGCCTAGGGAGCCAGTTACACAGAGTCAGAGCCCCAATGTCATCGGAAGTGTGATCACCCCTTCCACTGGAACCTTCCTGGCTCATGAGGGGCATGCCCCAAGGGACAGGGTGCCTTTGACTCATCTGCATCATCTGACTCCTGGCCTGCTTCCAACTCCAAGTCCCCAGTCAAAGGCAGGAAGCAAGAGCGGGAAGAGAGAAGGATGCAGATAATCAGCCTTTGATTAACATTGAGCCAGGGATGCAGGGCCTTTTCTGAAGTGGCACACTCGGCTGCTGGAAGGAGTATAAATGAGATGCTGGGTATGAAAAGTCTGCCCGAACTGCAAAGTGCCACACAAACAAGAATTAGCACTCAAAGAGAATCAAACAGGGAAACATGGCTTTTCCAACAAATTCTGCCAGGCTCACCTTCTTCAACCAAAGAAAGTCAACATCTCCTGAAAAGGGGTCACAGCTCAGAAGGAGGGTTCCAGCTAGCACAGTGTGTCCAGCTGCCTGCTTGGCTCTGTACACAACCACAGATCTGTCCTTAAGAAGGAGATCAGGTGCAGAGGTGAACTGAGAAACATCCAAGCTTCCCAGACTAGGGCTGCTGGGACAGGCTCCAGGAAGCGGGAGTCGGGGAAGATTGCAGGACTCTGCTGGGCATCCACCAGTGGGCCTTCCAGCCTCTGCTCCCAGGTCTTCCTCAGATACCACTGCTGGCCTTCCTAGTCACCACCTTCACCCAGACCTGTCATTGAAGCCTAAACACGCCCTCCACCCCACTCTCCCCTGCACTAGCCCTCCTCACATATCAGCCCAGGGGATTGTTTACAGTCCAGTTATGTTCTCAAACCAAATTCTGTTTGAAGGCCTCAACAGCTCCTGTGACCTTCTGGGGAAAGTCCAAGCTTCCTGTGTGTGACCCTGAAACTTCACTCAGACTCCCATGTTACTGCCCAGCATGAGCTCAAGTCACAGTCTAAAGTTCCTCCAATAGGCTGTCATCTCTGAGTTGAAGCACACATCCCTGCCTGGGACCTCATACTTCATGGGGCCACCCATCTCAGCCTTCTTCCTCCTGTTTATACTTCGGTCTCAGCTGGAACAGTCCCAACCTTGCCAGACCTTCTCTGAGTCCTTCCCATCCGTATGTGGACATGAGCTGCCCTTTTCCATCCAGGGGCCACACTTGAACATTTTCATGTCATATTGTGATTATCCACTGCGTACATTTCCTCCTGCCTAGGAGTGGGAATCACCTGATAAACTCCAGGTGGTTCTGTAGATCTGCAGAGGGGACCGTGATGCTCCATCTCTAACCAGCTCTCAGGTCGAGCTGAAGCTGCTGGGCTGTGGACCATATCCTGCGCACACAGATTGGAGCTTGATGAGCCAAGGCCATGCTTGTGCTGGTCTGTAGGCACCACTATCTCCAGCTGTTTAAACCTAGAAGATGGTGGTCCCCAGCCAGTAGAGAATGAGTACATGAAAAATGGAGAAGGGATAAAGATAAACACTAGGAAACTGGAGGTTCGGATAGGCTCATCAGGACCATAGTGTGTAATAACAACATCCATAGAACCAACTTTGTCCCTTAAAAATCAAGCCTTCTTGACACACATAATTACCCATTTATAAAACTGGGTATTTGCCTAAATCAAGTCTGTAAAGCAAGTACAAGACCAAAACAGAACCGGTGAGCTTGGCAATTCTGTGCCCTTTACCAAAGTTAAACAAATTGTCACTTGTGACAGGGGGCCACAGTGCCAGCACTCAACTGTGAATTATTAATGTGAAAGATTTGCATGTGCTTTTTCTGAGTATAGCAGACTTTGATGTCTTTGTACCCTGCCTAGGATTTCCACAAACAACAATTCCTTTGCCTGCCCCCAAATTATTTTTAAAAACATTTTGAATAGACCAAGCATAGGAAATGTGTTAAAGTCGTTTCAATACAAGACAAAATTTCAACAATGATATTGCTCCTCTGTTGCCAAGGGTAATACAAGTGCAAAGGATGGAGTGCAGGGACATGTTTAAATCTCCATCAAGAGAAGACAGCCCAACAGCCCTTTGGAAACCTGACTCTTAATTCTGCAGACCAGTGATCAGTGAATGGGAAAAATGGAGGCAAGCATTTGCAACAACTTCAATAACTTGCTGCAGATCAATACAACTCTAAAACAGCCCTCCTCGCCCTCAGCCTTCCAAAGAGTTCCGCCAAACTTGCAAGATGCTTTACAAAGCCTACATTGTGCACCTCAACACACTGGTGCGGCTCACTCACAATAAGAAGAAACCAGTGAAGAGAGAACTTGCAGGTAACGCTCCCAAGTCAGAATCAATAGTTCTCAGAAGAATAGAAAAGCAGGCAGGCTGCGGAGTCCTTATTTACATACATGTGACTCTCAATATATGCCTGCCCCATGGCCGAGAGAAGAAATCAATAGTGCCCCTCGGGAAGCCTCAAGTACAGAGGGATGGGATGGATATAAAAGATGTCTGGGTCTGCATCTCTTTTTAATTCCAGCTCTGCACCTCCTCAAAGAAAAACCTATAATGGCCAAAAGGCCCTCAATACCTGGGAGCCCCAATTAAACAGTCACTGTTATGCACGCCTAACGTCAAGCCAGCCCAGTTCTCAGATTAGAATCCAGGCTTCAGGCTTGTGTAATGGGAGAGATCGCCCAGTGACTTGCTGGGAGCAGGACTGTGGAGACAGATGAAGTCTGCAACATAGATGGCAGAGGGGAGCATTTTCATTTCTGGGGGCGGTTGTGTCAAAGTAGCCATGAGACAGGCGACTTAGCTGACAGAATTGTGTCGTCTTCAAGTTCTGGATGCTCCAAGTCTGACTTCAAGGCTGGGTAGGAGGGCTCTTCTGAGAGCTGTGAGGCAGAATCCATCCCATGCCCCTGCACTAGACTCTTCATGGCTAACTGACAATACTTCATACCCCATGGCTTACAGGTACATGACCCCATCTCTGACTTCATCTTCAGATGGCTACATCTCTTTATAGTCTTCTACCAGTGCCTGTCTATCTCTGAGCCCAAATATTGCTCTACATGAAAAACAAACTAATAATATTAGGTTACAAGGCCTACCTTAATTATCTCAGCTTGACTGTATTGTTCTAAAAATCTTGTTTCACAAAGGGCCTTATTGTGACATACGGGGGATTAGGTTTCCAGCACACGGCTTTAGTGGGATACAGACAAGGAGGTAAGAGAGGAGGCTTCGCCAAGCGAGGCACTGAGCAAGGTGAAGGTCAGCTACCCGTTCATTCTTGAGTCCTGAGATCGGAAGGGAAACACGGTAAGAGACAAAGAGTTGAGATGTACCTTCATTTACCAGTTTACACAGCACGGGCTGTCTGAGGGCAGGGTCCTGAGTACCTATATGAAGACACAGACACAGCGGACACTGTTCCAAGAGATGTCACAGAGCTTTGGAGTAAAGGAAATCAGGAAAGAAACAGCTCAGAACCTTGGCACTCCAGAGAGGAGCAGCTGCCAGAAAGGTTAGGAGCAAACCCAGGCTAAGGTCAATGGGTGAGTGTGGCGTGAAGGAAAGGACTACTGCTTCAGTGATGGCATCCCAGATGTATAACGCCATGTCACACTTCAGTGTCTTTAAACTGTCCCCCTACCATAGTCCTGTGTATCAGGAAGACACAGGCATGACTACACAGTGTTCCTATACCAGTGTGGTGGCACCTGAGATCGCCCAGTGGTCTCTCCTGAGGATGGGCTGCTATAGAAAGGCCATTCCGGTTTTACTCACCTGTTGGCCTTCTGGGTGAGTTCAAGAGAGGTTACTAGGAGGCTGGACTCAGCTGCAATTGTCTAACCCAATGCCTAAGACAGCTTCTCCACATAGAAGACCCATCAGGCTCAAGGCTGAGGGCTAGCCCACTCTGGCCTGCAAGTCCCCATCCACCTTCTGAAGCAACTTTCAGTTGTAAAATGAATTTGTGAAGCTCAGTACAACACAGACCTGTGAGATTTTTCATCAGAATAGCAGGAACACTCATCATGAAACCTGCAACAAGGGTCTGGAGAGATGGCTCAGCTGTAAGAGCACTGGCTGCTCTTCAACAGAACCTGGGCTCAATTCCCAGCACCCACATGGTGGCTCACAACTGTCTGTAACTCAGTTCTAGGGGATCTAATGCCCTCCTTTGGCCTCCAGAGGAAGCTACATGGTACATAGACATATACACAGGCAAAATCCCCACACATAAAAATAAATCAGTGACTTCCCATGAGGGACCTTGCCTTGGAGGAGATGGGAATGGGGAGTAAATTGGGGGAAAAGTCTGAGGGAGCAGGAGGAGGGAGGAGAGGGAGACCTGTGGTTGGTATATAAAATGAACAGAAAAATTGTTAATAAAAAGAAAAAAGAAAAAATTTAAAAATAAGTAATAATAAAATACTAAATAAAAATTAAAGTACAACAAATACATACACATACCCTTCATAAAGTGGGTATAAAAGTAGGGGGACAGTTTAAAGACACTGAAGTGTGACATGGCGTTATACATCTGGGATGCCATCACTGAAGTAGTAGTCATTGCCTGTCTCCATGCCCCAATTTCCAAAAATGTGGTTATTTTTCAAGGGGCATGAGCTTCCAGTTTATGGAACATGCAGGGCATATTCATTCATAATTCCACCCTGAAACACTTGAGTGCAGGTGATGCTTGCTGCCAAGCTGTCCCCACCATGTGGACTCTAGCCTCAGGAATCCTAAACTCAAATAAACTCTTCTGTAAGTTGCCATTTGATCATGGTGTTTTGTTACAGCAGCAGAAAAGGAAGTCATACAGTGTTTTAAAGGAGCCTGATGCCATGGCCCCCTATTGAGTGTTGGGCAGGTATCTAATTACCCCCTCGTTGTACAATATGTGTGCCCTGTGTGGTCAAAATGTGAAACTATTATGGCAATAGGTTTGCTGAGCCAGAAACTCAGGCCATTAGGTAAGGCAGCTCACCAGACAAGAAATTCAACTGGTCAGGGCTTGGGGGTGCAATGCAGAAGTTTCTTTCATTGAAGCAATGCTGGGCACTGCCCACCTTCATCAGGAGATTGACTGAGAAGGCTTGAGGTTTTCTAGGCAGCCATGAGAATCGACAATATGACAGTATTTCCCACAGAGGATGTTGTCTGCCCAGCGCTGTGGTGTGCTTTCATTTTATTAGCATAGAGCGTGTGGCTGAGGGCACTGCCTGGCACACTTCTAAGCTCTTGCTCTGGGGCCCATCTGATTTGGTAAGAGGTGGGAATCAGCCTCAGTGGCCTCTCTTTCCTGGCTCTCTCCTTTCATCTTTGAACGGCACACCACAATTAAAGAGAGGCATGGGTAACCCCCCTCATAAAACACCTCTAACTAGCCTTCTCTGGAAGGCAAAGCCGTGAACCTGAATGAGAAGCTTCCTGGTCTGAAGCCCAGGAAAAGATGGAGGCCATATGGACAGGTGTCTGAAGTCAGACAGGCTAGGATGCGAATCTTCTGTGACTCATGTCCGTGTGGCTTGGGGCAAGCCTCCCTACTTCTCTGTGCTGTCTCTTGTCCTTAAGAGTAAAATCCACTAATGCAGGCTGTCAAGATGTCTCAAGAGAATTTAGGAGAAACATCTAGAATGAGAGCTGGTACACCACAGGGCCCAACCCAAAACAGCTACTGTTGTTATTATGCCAGAAAGCATCCTCAAAGGTACAAAGCTAAATTTCATCATTAAAAGTCAGTTAATCATTCATCAAATATTTCATAAGCACCTAATGTAGCCAACTATTTTGTAGATAGAAAAATGAGCTGAAGGTAGTCGTAATGTAGTAACTGCCTCCGGTGCTCTATTCTTGGACATAAGGTGCATCAGGAACTTCCTAAATTCCTCACCAAGTTGTTACTGGGTTTTTATGTGCAGGGCAGTTCTTGCCTGGAATGACAAGCCCACTTCTGTTACAGAGCTAAGGGGCCTGGCAGAGCTGACATGTGAACTCACCATGAGGCAATAGCAGAGAGAGAGAGAGAGATGGAAGAGAAAGCGAGCAGGAGGGGAGGAAAGGAAGAGGAGAAAGGTCAGAGGTTACTCAAAATGAAAAGGCAGGCAGCCAGAGCCACACACTGAACCCCTGGATGTCAAGCAAAGTGTGCCACTTCTTGCAAATGTTAGTGAGATCATGTCAAGACATGCACAGGAAACAGTAGGTATGGGAGATAGGGGGTTGTGGGGACTGCAGTGACCCCCTTCGTATTCTTTTTGCTCTTTACACAGTTATTTTCTGCATTTGCAAATAAAAAGTACCAAGTTTTTCTGAGAGTTTTTTGGAATTTACACAGTAAACGTCTATGATGTTCTGGATTTACCAAGTCAAGTCAGAGAAAAGGGATTAGCAGAAACAAATGTAAAGAACTCACATGAGAAGTAAAGTCAATAAACCAGGCAGATACCTGATGACCTTGTGCTGGACCTGGACCTGACACCCTGCATCGTCAGCAGCTTGACCTCCCCATGGCTGCTGAGCACCCACAGATCATCACCATCACCAGCTTGACCTCAACATGGCTGCTGAGCACCCCCAGACCATCACCATCACCACCTTGACTTCTCCATGGCTGCTGAGCACCCCCAGATCATCACCATCACCAGCTTGACCTCAACGTGGCTGCTGAGCACCCCCAAACTGCCATTGTTCTCTAAAACTTCCTCAGAGTTGCTGCCTGAGGGAAGCTCACTACCCTTGCCTTCCTCCCAGAATTTTCATCTGCCAGCGCCCTTCAGACGACGCTCTCTGAGCCAGCGCCACCCCTGCCCAGGAGCATCCCTAATCACTGTAAGCCTAATCACTCTAAGGTGCATGGAATTCCCACTATGGTAGTCAAACCAACAGCTAGTTCCTTGCCCCTCACTGTGCTAGGTCCAAATCCCCAATCCTGATCTCTGCCCTCCTAGGCTTTTTCTTAACTCTGCGTATACCCTTCCCTCTTGCCAATCTGAGCCTTCCAGAACATCCAGTAACAATTTCTGGCCTTTGGTATACTCCTCCACTACTCAAGGATACCTCAAGTCTGACTTCCCACTAAGGCTTCTTCATTGTTCCCTTGGAGGAAATGAATGCTTTTCTTCTGACCCTCCAAATCAGTCATGGGTCCTACTGAAGCCATGTCTTGCTCCATGTCACTCTGCACTTGACATCTTTCCCCCAACCCTGACTCTAAGCTCCATGAAGTTACAATTGTAGTGCATTTCTGTCTGGTTCTGTGTGCGGTCTAAGATATGTAGGCTGGTCAAGCAGTGTCTGCTAAACTGACCATCTAGCTGATCCATACAACACAAGGTTTAAGTGAGGATACCTCAGTTTCGGCACAGATGTGAGATTCTTTTCTATGAAGGGATTGATTTTATTTTTCCCACAAGAATGTAATATTCCTAAAGACAGACACCGTCTTCTTGCTCCCTGCTGAGTCTTAGCATCTAGAAGAGAGTCCGACCTCTATACGGCACTCAATCAATACTATATCAACTAAATAGCCTTCTTTCAAGTCTTAGTTGACACACATCATCTCTTGTGGGTAGCTTACTCCCGAAATTTAGTTAGATGTTTGGTAAAATGGGAGGACAGGACAAAACCACCTCTAACGGCTATTATGTAGAACCAATGAGGAGGAGGGCCTCCCATGGAACTGGACATGGCACCAATTTCTGGAGCAATGCCGGAACTGCCCACTGCACACTTGTCTATTTCGTCCCTAGAATGCTTTAAAGACCAGCTGTTCATTGCACCTATCAGCACACTGGAGGCTGTCCCCAGACCCCACGAAACTTTCATCTGACAGCTTCTACTGCCCTCAGCACCCCCACCCCTTTTCTTCCCTGTCTCAGGTCAGAGCCTACGCAAGAGGGTCCTGCCCACTTCCCTTGTTGAGTCAAGACTGGTCCCTGAAATCCAAGACAGTAGCTGCTGAAATCCAAGACAGTAGCTGCTGAACACAATGGACCATAAGCCTTAGGGATTTACTTACCTGGGACACATCCAGCTGTGAGTGGGAGTCACAGACAGGAGAGAAAACTCAGATCTAGTGAAGTCCTAACCTCGCTCGTCCCTTCCTCAGGACCTCAGAGAGTGCCCAGGGTGTCTGCACTGGCCCTGTCCTGGGATCACCTTCAGAAAATGGTTTCAAGTCACCCCAAGCTTTGGGACTTCATGTGTACTATCTCCACCGTAGGTGGCATCAGGCCAGCCATTCTATTTCTCTTTGATGAACCCCAACTCAACACCAATTTAGCAGATCAAGGCAAACACCACAAAGTCCACTTATTAACTAAGGTAAAGTGCCAAGTGAGGTCAATTTATAATTTAAATCTCCACTGCATAATGCATAAGATGTCGTGATAAATTATTCACTCACAAATTGCCATCTGGACATTTATGGAACTTGGTGGGAAATTTAAAAGGGAATGGATGGATGTCTGCCCGGGGTCTCATCAGTGGCAAAGAGCATCGCTTCTGTTGTTGCTGCCATCTTTTTGGCTATGAATCCCAGCAGATGGATTTCATGCACCTTCAACTGAAAACACTTTAGAGTTGTGTGGGGACCCATCTTCCCATTGCCTGTCTCTGCTGCAGATCCCACCTGGGGCCAATTTCCACCTTTACAGCAGCCATACTCCACACTCACCACAGCAGCTCAGAATGTCTACTAGACCACAAGGCCTCACCTACTGCTGACTTACCTGGTAACTAGCAGAGACCCCTCTCTCCATGTTCCTGCTCTATCTACCTATCTACCTATCTACCTACCTATCTATCTATCTATCTATCTATCTATCTATCTATCTATCTAATCTACCTACCTACCTACCTATCTATCTACCTACCTACCTACCTACCTATCTATCTACCTATCTATCTATCTATCTATCTATCTATCTATCTATCTATCCATCCATCCATCCATCCATCCACCCACCCACCCATCCATCCATCCATCCATCCATCCATCTATCTACCTATCTATCTACCTACCTATTCATCCATCCATCCATCGTCTCTCTATCTCTATCTTCCTTCACTGAAGTCCACACAAAGAACTGATCTCTACTTACCCAGCTCAATCACCCAGACAGAAGCTCCCCTGAACAGAGGATAAACTCAGTGTGGGAACAAGGGTACTGTTCATTGCCTCTGGCACCCAAAGAAAATACATCCTGAGGTTGCTGTGATAAACTTATCCATTCAGTTTATCACAACCAAACATCTATATTATCAACCTGTTGGCTTGCTGAGGACACAGAAATACGCTCCCATAACAAGCTACTACTGAATGAATTATCCCTGATGTCTGATGCCTGTTAAGGGCAGGGCCCCTTGGGGGATGAGAACCAGAGCCAGTTTGTGTCTAGGCCAATGGGGATGCAAAGGAATCCACAATCATTCATAGTGACAATCTTACATGTCAGGTTGACAAGGGATCAATTGTTTTGTTTTGGTTTTGGTTTTGTCAACTCAACATTGGGTAGGGTCATTTGGAATCTCAATTGAGAAAATGCCTCCATCAGACTGGCCTGTAGGCAAGTCTGTAAAGCATTTTTTTCTTTACTGATAATTGATGTGGGAGGGCCCAACCCACTGTGGGCAGTGCCACCCCTGGGCAGGTCCTGGGCTGTATAAGAAAGCAAGCTGAGCAAGCCATGAAAAGCAAAAGTAGGTAGCATTCCTCCATGGCTTCTCCTTCAGCTCCTGCCTCCAGCTTCCTCTCTTGAGTTCCTGACTTGACTTCCCTTAGTGATGGACTGTTAAACTGTGAGATGAAATAAACCCTTTTCTCTCCAAGTTACTTCTGATAATGGTGTTTATCACAGCAATAGAAATCAAGGTAATACAATCATTTCTACTTGTGTTATAAGAGACTCAAAAGAGGCTGCACAGAGAAACAGTGCTCCAAAAGCCATGGAGGAAGACTAAGATATGCTGAGGAGAAAGAGGGTGAAGAGAACAGAGACATCCATAGGGCTAGTCATGTAAAACATGCACACAGGAGCCATGTAAAACATACACACAAGAGTCATGTAAAACACACACACAGGAGTCATGTAAAATATGCACATAGGAGCCATGTAAAACACACACACAGGAATCATGTAAAACATGCACATGGAAGCTATGTAAAACATGCACACAGGACAATGCCACAAATCTCAGGCCATGAAGCAGCTCAGCAGACATGGCTGGGACAGGCTAATCACACACTGTTCCCTTTAAGGAGGTCAGTGTGGCCCTACTTCACCCGTGACTAATGTAGGTCACACACTCTTGGTGATGCTAGGAGGAAATGGAATTTTTCTTATTCTCTCATAATAGGATAATTGGAACCCTTACAGCATCCTCTCCTTTCTCTGTTAATAATCCAGCTTCCAATAGAATATAGTATCATTACCCTGAGGTACCACTCCATTTAAATCTTATGGATCTTCCTGGGAACCAGGAAATTATTGCTGGATTCACTTCACATGGAGGTGCAAATATGAATTTTAAAAGAAGAAAAAAGAGAAGAACAATAGCCTCTGACTAGGACACCCCAAAACCCTGTCTCCTTCCCAAAGACTGTACCCTTCACCTCAGACTCTTGGAAGATCACTCCAGATGCCATACACCAGAAGGTGACCCAGCTGGGTTCTCGTGTTAAGGAAGAGACAGAAACTGCACAGCTGTGTGCTGTGTGTTCATGAGAGAGATCACTGGTCAACGGTTGAGTAAAGCCAGTCCTTTCCCACAGCCCAAACCAACTCTTCATTGTCCTCCCCACCTGCCACCTGAAGGACAGTGGCACAGAGCTGGCACACAGCAGCATGCTCCTCTGCACAGTGGATTTAACTCATCACTTCCATGCCGCAAACAGAGGCAGACAGACAGACACACAGGCTTCTCCACAATAATCCCCTCCCAGAGAACACTAATGTTCTGCCCACCATGACCAGAAGTGAAACCATCCAAGGGATATTCAGCTGCTTCTTGCAAACCATGGATGCTGTGGGTGGTTGTGTGTTTAAGAAACATCCTCTGTTGGTTTTCTGATGAACTGTTTATATCAGAGTCTGATATTCCTTGGCTAAACCTTTTCTGAGACTCCTGCTCAAACAGATTAAACACTAGAAACTTTGAAGGATTTTTCTATGCCTCCTGGACAAACTTTCAAAACTTACAAGATCAAATAAAAAAAAAATCCTGGTACCCTGAACTCTAATAGCTGCTTTTGGATAGTTTAGAAAGTATAAACCCATTACAAAGGCTTCGGTATGGAACAGAGGACAGGTTCTTAAGGCATCATTTCTGGGATGAAGGCTAAAAATTGTCTATCACAGCCAGTTAGCCTCAAAGGATGTCTAAATAAACTATGCCCACCAGGGAGCCTCTGGTGTAAGACCTACATTGGTTGCAATCTTTTGAGCATCGTGTCTACATGAAATAAGAACTCTCCTTCTAACTGGGGCAAAGGACCCTCTGAAGAATAAAACTTTAAGTCACTGTACAGCAATGCCCCTCTAGGGATTAGAATGGAGGCTGCATTTGGATGATACCCTCATCCCACTGTTCACCATGGAGACAACAGCTGCCCCTCAGATAATGAACAAGGCACAAACATGCATTCTCATCAACAGCTCCACCACTGATTAAAGACCAAACTACCAAAGTTCAGAGCATGTAAAATCAATTAAGAGAGTTAATACATGCAAAGCACTTTGAACCCTGAATCAAAATTAGCTATTATATCAATAAAAATAATAGCTTCCATTTATTGAGTGCCTACTACCTAGCAGGCAGTAGGTTAAGGACATGTGCTCTCTAATTTAATCCTAACAGCAGACCCTACAGGCTAGTGATAATTCCCACATTTCACAGATGAAGGTGAGGAGATGCAAATCTTATTAGTTGCTGCCTTGCTTGCAAGGCTTCTGCTAATGAAAAGCCATTTTTGCTTTTTTTAAATAAAGCACTGTGGTCCATACTAAGGAGCAAATGTAGTTGGTGCTTTTATATGCTTACCCAACTTAGAGAAAGATAAAAATTCAAGAAGCAATACATAGATGCATACATTTTCTAAATCAGATATTTTTCTCTGTTGTGTACACGATATAGCACTGGGCTTTCTCTATGTCACATAATTTTGCAGCTGTCTGTCCCCTGCTGGGGGGAGGCTGTGACTCACAAATTCATCCCACAGCAATTTCACAGACGCATGTGTTCCTGAGTCCCCACAAGTCTGTCCCTACAAAATTCTGTCTAGTGGGCATTCAACAAGCAAGAGGGACCTACTTCCAATCCAGTCACTGACATCCTATGAGTTAATTGGACACAGAATTCTGCAGTCACACATTGCTGTCAACTACAAATGTGCAAGGCTCAATGTGTGATCACTCTGTTGGACATTCTGCCTCCCAGAACACTGTTTCTTGGAAGGATACATAAAAGAAGCCACAGGTGAGGGTGAAAGGAGGATTGCAGTGGCATCTGTGTGCTCAGACGCTGGGAGATGGGGGGGGGGGCTGAGTTCACACTCACGACATGTCCTGCTGCCCCACCTCACAAGTGTGCAACACTTTCCACGTCTGTCCTACACTGGAAAGTGTTCAGGAGGCAGACAGGAGCCATGCTTTCACAACAGCACTGCTGAACTTCCAGAACAAAAGAGTGTCTCAGCCACACCTCTCTTCAGCTGAGTCTGTCTAGGGAGGGAGCTCTCCATGGAGACAGATGCCTCCTGTTTCAAAAACTCACCATTGCCCAACGAGTCTGCCCACTTTCATCCCTGCAGTGCAGTGCTTTATTCCTGAGGAGCCTCATGCTAGGAGGACAGAGGTGATGATACTGGGAAGACAAGAGTGATAATGGTACCGCACAACAGTGTCTGTGGTTCCATCGCCACTGTAGCTGCTGATTCCCTTCCTGTGGTGGGTTGAACAGGAAGTGTCCCCCACAGGCACATGTGTTTTAATACTTGGTCTCTCCAGTAGGTGGCACTGTTTGGGAGGTTACAGAAATTTTAGAAGATGCAGCCTTGCTAGAGGGGTCATTGGGGTGTGTTTTAAAGGTTTGTAAATGCTCCCCACTTCCTGTTCTCTTTCTCTCTGATTCCTGTGTGCAAACAAATATGACCACCAGCTCCCTGCTCCTGCCAGTGTGCTATGCCTGTCCCACCATTATGGACTCATCTCTGGAACAGCAACCTAAAATAAATGTAAGTTGCTTTTGGTCACGGTATTTTATCACAGCAACAAAAAAGTAAGTAATACACTTTTATTATATCTTTCATTCATGTGTATGGCTCAGGAGATGTTCTGACATTCCAAAAAGAGTTAACCAATCAAGGTTCCTCAAACTTCCTCCTAAGAGGGGACCTCAGAGAGGGGCTAGTTGCCTCTGGAAAGCTGACCTAGCATCACCACTTCAGGAGCAGTGATGAGGCCCCGGCCACAGGCTCCTCTTTCCCCCACATTCAAGCAAGTATACATGATGCTTGTTATGGACTGAACATCCATGTCCCTTCCTCCTGAGATCCTTGTGTGGAAGAAATCTGGCCCTCAGTGTGATGGGATTTGGAAGAAAACTCTTTGGAAGGTAACCAGGTTTAGATGAGATCATGAAAATAGAACCTGTTGTATTTACTAATTTTTTAGAAAGAGGAAGAGGAAGAAATATCAGTGTCTTCTCTCTAGTCTGTGGATACAGCCAGACTGTGGCCATCTGTGGGTCAGGAAGAGCGCCTCACTGGAGAGCTGAATCTTCCAGTACCTTGACTCCCTGCCTTCCTAAACTGAAGAGCAGAAATGTCTGCTGTGTAAGCTGCCAAGTCTATGGCACTTCATTAAAGTCTGAGCCAAGGAAGACTGTGTTGTCCTGGTCATCTCCCCAGAGCCCTGCCAGGCTATGGACTCTGGGATGGGACAGATGATGTCATCTCCCCAGAGCCCTGCCAGGCTGTGGACTCTGTGAAGGGACAGATGACATCAATGTGCTCACCACTCTATGCCTGGCACCCAGCACAGGGTTGAGGTTGCAAGAATCACTAAAAACAAGTGTTGGGTTGGAGGATGTGTGGGTGGGTGGATGAATGTGTATAGGTACAGGCAAAGGTTTTGAAGAACATTCAATGCTGGAGGGAATGGTTATGATGTAATAAGTAATAATGTAGGGAATAAAATTACATAAACAATGTGATCCCAATTATGTAAACATTTGCACATGCTTAGGAATCTGGAAGGAAGGAAGCTGGGAATGCTAACAGGGATGGTCTAAGGTGCTGAGATTTGGACTAATTGTTGCAGTTTTCTTCCTTTTCCATATTTCCACTGTTAGAGACTGACCCAGGACAGTCTGACTTAAGATTGTTATGTTATGTATTTCTGCTTGGAGTTTGGAGTCTGGCAAAACCAGATGCCCTTGGCCAAACTGCACGTCCTGAAGAGGCAGAACGACCTTGGTCTAACTAAGAAGTATACTTTTTAGATATAGCCTTGAACAGTAATCAGCCAGCTGCAGAGCCTGGGAACCAAAGAGACTTCACCTCCTCCCCCCCCCCATCACTCTGACTTCTCCTGAAAATTTTCCACTCCCCTCTCTCAGCTCCCCCTCCCCGCTTAAAGTCCTCTATAAAAGTATTAACAGTTCACTTAATAAACAGAGCCTTGACACGACTCAGGTTGACTCAGTGTCTCATTTGTGCTCGGCTCCCTTCCCTTCTCCCCCCATGGCTTTTTCAGGTGTTTCCCGGTTCGAAACCCACGAATAACTGGACCTGCGGGGTGGGTCATTCCACAAATTGCATGTATTGCATTTACAATCCAAAATAGGGTTACATTTCTGTAAAGAAAATTAGTAAGGAAAAATATGCCTTTTTAAACCTTCCAAAGCAGGGCTGAAAGAATCAAGGAAGCAGCCAGGACTATGAGGAGCCCATAGTCCCTGAACTCAGAAGCTCCTGCCTCACACTCCCCACAAGTAGGAAGAAAATTCACAGGGTTTGCTCCTTAGCTGGATGACATTAAAGCAAGTGGCACTCTCAGCCCTGGCTTCTCAGATGTGGAAGAGAGGCAGGTCCCATCTTAAAAGACAGAGCTCAAACCTGGAGGTACCATCAGATCAGAAGCAAAAGGCTAAGAAGAAATTCCACCCAGAGCTTTAGGCCCACGAAGACCAGGAACCCCAGGAGTGGTCAGCAGGTGCTATGGTTGAAACATCCCCGACCCGGTTCGTGTTGGGAACACTCAATTCTGGCTCCTGGAACAATTTTAAAGGTTGTGGAGCCTTCAGGAGGTAAGACCTGGCTGGCGGAAGTGGATCACTAGAGGAGGGTCTTCAAGGCTATACTTGCTTCTGTACCATCTGCTTCCGGGTCCATCTGCCATGTGACATCCACCTCTGTCTCCCCCTGCTATTAAATAAATCACTCCCACCTCCGAGGTTTCCATGGTGGCCTGAAATGACGGCCAAATAAGCCTTTCTTCCCTCAAGCATTTGGTCAAGGCAATGAGAGTAACTCATATACCAGACGCTTGAAAAGTCCCTCCCAAGGCTCCCAGCACAGAAGGTCGTGGCTCTAGAGCTGACTTATTCATGAAGTCAAAGGGTGGAAGTTATAGATAATGACAATAATTGTGATGACAACTATACTTGCTATTTGTTCAGAGCTTAACACAGCAGGTGGCAACCTTTTGCTGTAAAAGGACAGGAAGTGAATATTCTTGGCTTTGTGAGCCATATGGTCGCTGTCATAACTAAAGTGTGCCATTAGAGTACAAACACAACCACTAACAACAGGAAAGAGTGAGCGTGTCGTAGTCAAGGACTACTATATATAAAAGCAGCCAGTGGGTTAGATTTGGCACAACTGCCACAGTTTGCCAGCCTCTAGCTTAACATGAGCAGTGATCTGCAGAATCTCTCTTTGAATCTGGTTGTGGAGACTCAGGAAGCCAGTCACATGCCCAGGACCATTTGTATGAAAGCGGCAAGGTTCAAGTCCAGGTCAGTTTGACTCCAAAGCAGCCTCATTGTACCGTAAGTTTATTTGACTTTGGGGGCCCCACAGGGCAAGCGACTCCTTCTCCACCAGTGAACACACACTGAGCATGCCCATGTACCAGCATCAGGCTGAGGACAGACTGCAGTGAAAAGCAACCAGGCCTTGCCCTCTGGAGCTCACAGTGTCACAGAGGCATCTACCCCAAGGTAGCCAACATCCTCTCCTCAGTGGAAGCCCACAGCCTACAGCCCAGACACACATCAAGTGCAAAGATTTCTTTACCAAGGGATTGAGTGCTCTACACAAGGATATTGCTGGGAAGGGAGCTTACTCAAAGCCTCTGTAAATATTGATTTACACATTCTCAGTCCTGAGTACAGAAGCCAAGGAATAAACTGTGGCATGAAAAGCCCCTACTAGAAACGTGGTGTTCTAAGTCCCAGTTTAGGGACACCTGGGGTGAAATCCCAGCTCTGTCAGGCCCTGAGTAAATGACCAACTTTCTCCAAGCTCTACTCATGCCTATACTAAGGTTATGAAGAACTGTTTCCCCAGAGCTGGTAGACAACAGTGTGGGCAGAGCAGGGAATGTATTTGTTATGCTCACCGTCATATCTAAAGCAGCAGACAGCCTGAACACCAAGAAACAAGCAGAGAGGTAACCACAAATGGAGACATTCTGAAATCACCCAAGACAGCAGAAAAGTGGGACTTATACTACAACCAGCAATTGCCGGAAGTCCAGCACAGCTGTCTGGCAGAGGCAGGCTGGGTAGGGCCAGCACAGAGGAGAGCTGAGAGGAAGAGACATGAGTCTTTAGAGAGAGGAGGGCCTTATTCTGAGAGGGGCGGGTATGATGGTGGTACAGAAAGCTGGGGAGGTGTGGGGTTCTTGGCACAGACAACCTAGGATGCCTGGACCCCTGCAATCCCACCTCCAGCCTTGAGCTGCAAGCCCCAGAGGCTCATTTATTTCCCCAAGCAGCTTCCCTTCAACTTCTGACTGTGAATAAACTCTGATCATATTTACTCCGGCAGAGGAATGAATACCCAGCCCACCCTTCCACCTGTTCCCTTCCCCAGGCCTTTCAGGGGCATAGATGGCTAATTGGAGGAACACAGTCATTAAACACCGGGATTCGCAGGCAGTTTTCCCTAAGGTCCAACTACCACCTGCACACCCGTGGCTGCTTCAGCGCCTCCAAAGCTAACACAATGGTGTGGAGAAAAGAAATGCCATGCCGGCACCTACAGCAATGGCATCATGGGCTACACTGAATTATACAACTTTTGTCTTCACACCAATTCTGAGAGGTAGGTGTCTCCATCCACATTTTCAAACAGGACTTTAGCTCAAAGATGTTCTGTAGACAAGACAATGACTTCCCTGAAATCAGGAACAACTTTTACACATGAGTCAGTCCCTAGTACTTTCCACAAGATTTGATATGAGGTAAATGCCCATTTCTGCCTATAGAATGAAAATAAATAAATGAAAGAATAAATGAATAAATGAATGAATGAGAACAAACAAATAACCACCCATGTTCCCTGGATATTTCAGGACATGTAAACACCAATAGTCCCAGAATCCATCACATGCCTCAATCTTTCTCTCTCTCTCTCTCTCTCTCTCTCTCTCTCTCTCTCTCTCTCTCTCTCTCTCTCTCTCTCTCTCTCTCTCTCTCTCTCTCTCTCTCTCTCTCTC
>CABHPP010137034.1:0-21725 GCA_902168425.1 Peromyscus attwateri | reverse complement strand
CTCTCTCTCTCACACACACACACACACACACACACACACACACACACGGAGAATTTACCACCCATATTAAAACTTGCAGAGCAAGATTACAAACCACCACTCACTCCTTCCCTCATAGCATTGCCCTACCCTACGATAGAGATAGAGATGGAGATAGAGATAGAGATGGAGATGGAGATGGAGATGGAGATGGAGATGGAGATGGAGATGGAGATAGATAGATAGATAGATAGATAGATAGATAGATAGATAGATAGATATGGAGTTGGAGTTGGAGATGGAGATAGAGATGCCTTCTCACCAAACCCTGATCATCCCACTCTAATGGTAACACCTTGGTGATCTGCCATTTGCTGCCCAACTGACCTGCTGGAAGGAGCCCTCACAAAGCCAAAGGAAAATGCAGTCACTCACGAAGGTCTTACAGGTCCAGTGACACCCCTAAAGACAATGAGTGAACCACCCACTCTTCCTACTAAGGCCACAGAGTTGATTATAAAAGGACACAATGCAAACCCTCCCCAATGCTTCTGCTATTCAGCCATGTCCAATACCTAGTATGCACACACTAGAGTGCAGGACATTAGCCACCTTTTCACACCTATTGGCAGGCAGAATTTAAGGGGCAAAGCATGGCCGCAGTGCATGGCCCTAATGCATGGCCCTGATGCGCGGCTCAGCACCCACTGCTGCTTGTGCAGCCTCAAGTCTTTTTGTCTTTGTCTGTAGCGGGGCTGGTACAAGGAACTATTCAGATGAGTGAGCTAGATGCATGTACACTGCTCTCCGGTGCTGCAGGAACCCTGTCCTCACCACCTGTCAGCCTGGATGCTCCACGCTGGAAGAAGCCTGCCTAAGCACCCGGCAGGACGTCACGTCACTGTGTCTCTGATGACACCAACCCAAGCTTGAGGGAAGCATGGAGAGAGCACCTGGTTCATGCAGCTTGCAGCTTCCTTTTGCTCAGCAGCCCTCTCATTTCAGGCTGCGGTTCTCGGGCCAAGTCTGTGAGGACCCTGCGGAGGGCAGTGTGACGCAATTGAGCAGACAGATGAGTCGGTTAAGCCATCTCCTTTGTCATGTCGGAGGCTTTGGACCTTTTGAAGGGAGACAGGCTTGGAAAGAAGTCTACAACGCACTCGGTAATTGACACAAGTGAGTGGCCCTCTTCTCAGGAAGTTCCCTCCTTAAATGAAAGATCCCCGGGATGTCACCTTAGAGCAAACAACAATAGGAGCGGGGGAAACCATTTGAGAGTCTCAGTAAATCAAAATCCTCCCATGAAGGAAACTGATTGCTGAGAAACCTACCTCCTAATCCATTCATAAATCAGACCAAGTCTGAGAGTCTTTTCCATGATTCATGTTAACATTCCGCTCGCGTAGTATGAATCATCTGTTTAATGAAAACTTTCACCACGACCGGCAAGAGCCACTGGATCTGGCTTTAAGACTCTCTCCAGAGCTCAGAAGGTTTTCCATTATTGACAGAAAAGTTACTGCATTTTAAGCAGCCACTTTAAATATTACTCATGCAATCAAAGCTGTTTTCCTAACTCAATTTATACAGTTTTCAAACATGTATTATAGCTGACCTTATTAAATATTCTGTAGCGTCTTTTACACATGTTGGCATACAAAAGCACAACCCCAGACTTCTGGTAGATTGGAAGAGGCACAGACTCAGGGATTGGTCTTGAGGGAACAGATGAAGCTTTGGGCCAACCAGTGCCACAGGAGGCCAGGGACAGGTTCTCACAAGACCGCTGAGCTGAAGTGAGTAAGCAGGCATGCAGAGCTGGAGATACGGATACTCTGAACACCACTCAGGAACCTCCCAGAAGCCCCCTCGGGAATTCTTTTCCAGGCTCTAGGAACAAGGGAATATTTTTCAATCTTATGAATGCCCAGTGTATCATGGGGAAAACAAGGCAATTAGACATTTTCAAATAAAACCTTAAAATCTGTAAGCTAGAAAATACTGCCTTGGATGGCTCCAACCATTGCGCTCACACCACCTGGCAATATGCTAAGCACTGGAGACTTAAGTCTTACTCCATCTTCAACACACTCCTGAGGAAGATGCTACCATCTTCCTGTCTGGTAAGACAGAAAGGCAAGCAAGCTTGTCCATGACCAGGGCAGAGTCCCGTGGGAGCAGGACCTGCTGCAGCCAGTACCTGTACCCAAATCCTTCCCTCAGCTGTCCTAGGAGGCCAAAACTTGAGTTGCTCCCCATCTACCATTCCTTGTTCTGAGTCTCTTTCAGTTCTGCTAGAAAGGGGGTTAATGCCATCAGACGCCAACCCATTGCTCACCAAAGGAGTTTAGCTCCTCTGAACGGAGTGCTGTGGAGTGCTGTGAAACAAAATGATTAGCTCCAAACAGTTGGGCAGGGAAGTCCATCCCAGATGCTGCTCTGAGAGTCGGAATCAGAGGGAAGAGAGCATAGCTCTGAAGGAAGATGAGAGGGAAGGGGACAGGTGCTGCAGCCAGCCAGGTGACAACTGTCAGCCAAACCAGAAAACATCAGAGCAGGCAAACGAGCTAGCTAATGAGTGTGGCTGCGAGTGTCAAACACCAGGCCTCACTCTGGCTTCCTCCTGAACACGAGAGAGGAGGTGCATAAGGAGGAAAGGGGGAGAGAGGGAGAGAGACAGAGAGAGACAGAGACCCAGGATCTGCTCATCTCAGTGAACAAGGGGAGGGTGGCGGTGCATGAGGAGGAAAGGGGGAGAGAGGGAGAGAGACAGAGAGAGACAGAGACCCAGGATCTGCTCATCTCAGTGAACAAGGGGAGGGTGGCAGTGCCTAAGAAGGAAGGGGCGGAGGCAGGGACAGAGATCCAGGAAAGCACGAGAGCATACATAGTCTCTGGGTCTGATGCTGCCTATGTTTCCATCGGTCTCTCTCTGGACACCTGTCCACATGAGTTCAAGCAGGGAGCTAGAATTACCTGAATTACACCCCCACTGTCCCATCTGTGGCCGGGGGAGGGGGGTGCCTGCTTAGCTACCACAGACAGCTGTCCACTGAGTGAGCTCTCTACTTCCCTAGCTACACATAGTGAAACACTGCCAGTCACCAGGTGTCAACTGATGCAAAATGATGCATGAGCCACAGGGAGAGCCGTGGCCTCTCAAACTCGCTAAAGCCAAAGCATCCTAAACAGTCAACATTCAGAAAGAGGAAGCTAACCCAGTCAGCAAGAAGAGCATGGAAGAAAATAATTTGGACAAATTGCATCACTGGGAATTTTAGGTATTTCTAGGGCAGCCAGCCCCTAGAGGACAGTGACCCAAGATGAGACAAATGGGTGACACAGTCTCAGATAAAAGGCTTACAGCTTAATTGGAAAAGAATAAATGACCATACAGGAGACACATGCCCCAGGAAGCCACAGAGCTGGCAGCACACAGTGGGGTGGCAGCCCTGTGCGGAACACCACCAAGCCCATCCCAGCTGACTCCCTGCTTCCAATTCTAGGTCCACAGTTCTTCATGCAGACACACAGTTTATTCCAACAGGGCTTCTCAGTCCACACTCTTTCCCACCATCAGTACTGCCTCCACAGACCACCAGCAATCATGCCAAGCCCTCTCATCAGGACCCTGCAGTGGGGACACTGGCCCCGGGTCTGCCAGCCCAGACTACTACCCTGTCAAACCTTCCCCAACTAAAACTCAGATACACTGTCGCGTGACCTCCCCTGAACACACACTCTAATCAAGAGCAACACCTGACCCTAAAGGAAATAACCCAATCAAATTCCTGCTCAGACATCCAACCAGGGCTGGAAAGATGACTCAGAGATTAAGAACACTGGCTGCTTTTGTAGAGGCTCCTTGTTTGATTCCCAGCACCCACGTGTGATGCACAATCATCTGTTAGCTCCAGTTCCAGGGAACTGATGCCCTCTTCTGGCTTTGGCAGGTACTGCATGCACATGGTGCACAGACATACATGCAGGCAAAACACCCACACACATAAAAAATATAAATAAATCAATCTAAAAACAGAAAGCAACCTACCCATACCTAACAGTCACAGAGGTAGTAGTCTGGTAAGAATGAGTTTAGAATAATCCAGGTGAGCAAAAGAAGTGGGGGGGGGGGGGCAGTCACACTACAATTTATGAATTTATGCTAAAATTTCAAATAGCAAGTCGCACAGAGGGGCCCAGGGGGTCCTCAGAGGGAACAATGGGCATATATTACCTCATCTGGGGGTCATGGAAGGTTTCAAGAGACCTGAAGGAAGAAAGGAGCTAATTACACAGAGGCAAGAGATAGAAGAGAATGTAACGAGTCTCCACACAACCCCGAGCCGAGCCAGCTAGGCTACGAAGCAGTACACGCTGCACTGCACACCAAGTCAACATACTTGCAGAGAACGCTGGGAAGCCCTGGACTCGGGGCATCCTGCCATAATGCTGCTCTTCCCCACCCCAGCAAGTTCCCTGGGCTTGCCTCCCCTCGGAGCCCTGCCCCTGCCACCTCTCCTTGCCCCCAATGTTTCTGCTGTTGCCATCACCACCAAGCACAGGGCTGAGTGGTCCAGAGGGCTGTGTGGTCAGCTTCCTGATTCATCTTGCTGTGTCTTATTAAAATAGCCTGCTGCCTGCCCGGTGTTCTTCTGCACAGAGCAGAGGGGTCTGAGCAGCACAAGCGGCAGTGAGGCAAGCTGTACCCCGCTTCTTTGTGCTGGAGGAATGACCTAGATGCTGCTCTCTACAAAAGACTGGCACTCCAAGCTTTAACTCTTTCTTCCAGCCTGGCTCCCAGGTAGCAGACAAGGGCTGCCTAGGCACATGTGGGCAGGGACAGCACAACAACCCCTCCCTGCCATGGGCTGTTCCAGATGAGACGAGGGCCATGCCCCTGTGTGGGTGGGTGCCTTCAGAATGGCCAGCTGCAGCAGAGATTTCTCTGGGACTCCCTGATTATACAAACTCATTCACAAGGCCTATGATAGGGGACAAGCGTGGCCTCCCCCATCCTCCTCTATCCTTACCTTCTATCCCAGACTGTCACCCTCAGTCTGAAGCATCCATTTGCAGTCTACTTTAAATATATCTTTGTGAGGAACCCATAGACAAGTGGCAAGCCCGTGTGAGGTCTTTCTATGGAGAACACAAGCAAGCAGAAACCCGCAGGCAAAGACCACCTGGGGTAAAAGGAGCTGGGGAGAGAGCAAAGCAATGGGCATTCCCAGACAGGCTAGGCAGGCAACTTTCTAACTAGTCAGCTTCTCAAAACTGTAGACAACTCATTGATGCAGACAACTCTGGCGATAATAACAGAATATATCATAACAAAATAATTAAATACAAAATAATAACAAAAATATCATAGATTGCTACAGACAGCTGAAGCAACAGGAATGCATGCCTCACAGCTTGAGACTGCAAGTCTGCTGTCGTGGTGCTGGACAATTTGGATGGCTCTCTTGATGACTTGAATATGGCTAACTTCTTCCTGCTACGCCATCCCATGGACAGGAAAGAGAGGGGGCAAACTCTTGGATATCTCTTTTTATAAGGACAGCAATCTCATCAAGAGGGACACACCCTGATCACCTCAGCCCATCCAAATACCCTCACACTGTGGGTTAGGAATTCTACATAGGCATTTAAGGGCAGAGACGTAATCTGCCACCTATCAATATCAACTCTAGGACTAAGGTAGCAATCATGTGTCACCCTCGGGTACACTGCTAAGTCCTGTACCTTGTTATGTAAATGTCTTGCCATCCTGCTGACTCTTGTGGGTGCCTCAGGTATAAACGGCAGGTAGAATTTGCCTCCCAGAACCCAACTTGCCTCTCAGAACAGACATAATATCTGCTTCTATTCTTCCTCTTCACGCCCTCCCCTACCTCCCCCTGCACAGCAGGAGTGTGGCTCAGGATTGAACCTTTTCCCTCCAGGGCTATGAAAGGGAAATGAAAGCACAAGCAAAGTGATTAAATGCTGAGCTGGTCATCATGCCATGATCCGGCAGTCCGATGCTGACCAAGTCCGTTGATTTCCCACCTCCTAATCACATCCCTGCCAGACTTGAAATGCAGAGAACATGGTGAGAACAAACAGTAACAAGGCTCTGACAGCCCTCGGAGGTCAGGGGTGGGGATACACCTTGCATGTTTTGACTGAAAGGGGGCCAAAGAGGAAATAACTGGGACACTAAATAGAGATCTTTTATTCAATAGCATCAGCATCCCTGAAAGGCACCCGCTCCCATCAGTGACACTCAACCATTAAGAATGTGCTGTGCGGTGTCCTGCAGCAACAGAAACACCCAGCTTTGGGACATGTATCTTTCCTGGCATTCAGCTAACATGGTGAAGTCACAAGCAAATTTGCATCAGGCCTGAATGGAAGAGAATGTCCTTTACTGACACACGTTGTCATTAGAGTTTCATTGCTGTGAGATGTTTCCAGGTAAATGCTAGGCCTTTAGAAATCTGGTCTCAGATGCCTCCTAGAAGCTGTGTTGGGTAAGTTTATGCATTTACCAAGTGTCTTGACATCACCAGGGTTTTAGAACACCTTTCTAGTGGCAAGACCTTAGGTCAAAGGGGACAATTCTATCTGGTCTTGATGGCTGAGGCCAAGAGGACCCTAGGACCAACTCTAGCCCATTCCATAGCTAGTCATGTAACCTGCCCTCCATGTTCTTCACTCTATAGAGGCCCAGAAAAAGCTCAGCCTGGACCTGAGGATTCTCGGCCATTTTCTGGGTTCCTTGTACCTTCAGACATTGCCCTCTCCAGGGCACCATACATTGGAAAATACCCACTTTGTATTGCATGAGTTTCCTAAATAAGAGACTTGGTTTGGGTTCTAATGAAGCACAATAAATAGTGTAGTAACTGTAGGATTAGACAGCCCTGGAGGCAGGGCCAGGCTTCCTCATATGCTGGGCACATGCCATGTGCAAACGCTTGTTCCACTCCAGTGTGGACTGTGGAAGCCAGTGTTTACCACCTTGGAGGGACATCATGAACAGGAAATAATGCATAGAAAGTGCTCAGCATGGTGTATTGGCAAATGTGACAAACTTAACCTGTTTATAACTGGTTTCATAAAGAAACTGAACTTTTACTCCATTACAATAGTTAAAACAGCTGACTAGATGAAGTGTCGGAGAGTGTACAGAGCAGTTGGAAACAAATGTCCCTTTGGGCAACAGCATCTACCCTAAACTATGCCGACAACCTCCCATTATAAACACAGACAGGATTACTTGTGACACCAGAACTCCCCCACTCCCGCCCCGGCACACACACAATCATATTTATCTTCTCAGAGGAAGGACATCACTCCCCATCAATCTACAACTCAACCACAACCACTCCAGTTTTCTTCCTCTTAGCTTATGTTACCACCTTCAACAGGAATATAAGAAGGATGAGCTAAAGCCACCTTCAACCTGCCAAAGCCAAATTAGACACCATTCACCCATTTGCTTCATGCAACACAAGTGAGTATTTCATAATGTATGATATTCTAGAGAGTGTCTGAACCCTCACAATAACCTAAAGGGGCTCTTGCTAACCTCTGCAGAGGCCAGCACTATTCAACAGAAATATAAGTCACTGTATCATGACTCATATATTGGTATCATGACCAATGGTGTGCTCTATGATATGTAACTAAATTCTCTACCCATCACACTAAAAAGTAAAAACAAATGGGAATTTTAACGTTTTATTTAACCCAACATACTCACAAAGTATATTTCACCATGCCATTAATATTTTTAAATATAATGATCATTCATATTGAGACTTCAAAATTGGGAGTGTTTGGCTCTTGGCATATCCTAACCAGCCTCATTTCAAGGGTTTAGCAGCCACATGTGGCCGGATATTGTTGAATCAGATTCTGAGGTTTAAAGAAAGAAAAATGGCTTAGCCCCACACAGATTCAGCAGGCTCTGTGTGCACAGCCAAGGTCCTTTCCACGACCCTTTCTGCTGTCTGGTTTGTTGTGTTCATTAACCCCCACACCCTGCAGGCCACCATCTTCTGCAAGCAATGGGAGCATCTCCTTCATTACAGGAACTGGATGCACACCCCATCCTACACACTAAGAAGGCACAAAGATATATCTGCTATTTAACTTTAAAAATACGATCCTGACAAAACACCATCACTAAAAACCTGCTAAAAGGGACCCCGGGGTAACAACAGGTAAGAGGAGAAAATGGGTGGTTTTTCAATAGCACCCAGTTGATAGTTTCAAAACTGTCACACACACAAAAGTCCAATTCTGTCAAAAATTTCAGAAAGAGGGTGAATGCTTCACAGATTAGTTGTTATTGGAGAAGGAGCCCATTGTAAAATACAGAAAATGGAAAGCGAAGCCCTGGGAGAAATGGGTAGCATGTTCTTTAATGGGAGCAGGTAAATGCATATTCATTCAGAGACTGAGCAATGAGTTGGGAAGCACTAGGCACAGAGGTCTGGGCAGAGCAGCCTCATAATGGCTCAGCTCTCACTTCATCATCTTGCATTGTCTCTTCAAAGACAATAAAGTGATCGGGTTGGACTCGTCACACCCATAGTTTGCCTCATGAGAGATGGTGGAGATTTCTTGTTGCCAATTTCACCACATGGAAAGGAACACCCAAGAATCAAGACAGCTTGGAAAGCCGTCATGAGATTAACACAATCCACAGTTTCCTGTGGGAATAAACCAGCTAGAGTTTAACTATAAAGAATACAAAGTCCTGGAGCATGGGCAGTCCTTGGTCTCCATGCAGGATTAATCCAATGCCCTGTGTGCCAGGAAGGGTCTCCTCCTACTCAGCTAACATCCTTGCAGCATCCTTGTCAGAGTCCAGGGAAGAAGTCTGTGCCCAGTTCCAACAGACCTGCGGGGAAATCCAGACCAAGAGACGTGGCCCATCTTCTGTGATAGCAGGCCACCTGAGGACAGCTCAGACCTGAGCTCAGACCTGAGCTCACCTGGGTAGCAGGTGACCCGTCCTGTAAACTCCCTGCAACATGCCAGACTCATTACTGCAGGTGCATGCAAATTATGAGCTGAGGGGACATTTCCCAATTCTTGTAAAGTGGGACATTGACATCAGTACCCACTAGACCTGGCTCTTCTTGTCAAACAGAGTATGGCCTTGGTGGGTCATTTGACCACTTGAAACCCTATTTTTTTCTTCCTAGAGTCTTCCAATCATGTTACACATAGTTATTGTGACCATAGTTATCTAGCTACTTATACTAACAGAAAAACAAACAGATTTGTTCCACCTGGAAGGAGGACATGCCAGCACACAGGTTATCACATACAAGCAAATATAACAACCGTGCCCTCTCCACAAAGCTGTCCTGGAGATTAAACGGCACATCCAGTGGGGACAGAATGCACTAAATCAATGTTATCTGCTGTTGTTATGAGTAGTAGCAATGTTGATGTCTAATCTATCCAGCTACACAAGAGCCTGGGCCTAGTTCCAAAAGTCTAATTTGGCTGGAAGCCAGGGTAGAAAAAGAGCCCAAAGGGGTCACCGTTCTTCATATCCTAATGTCTTTCTAGATTTTCTGGATTCATGCCACATAAGCATCCTACATATGGATGGACCCTAGATAGACTTCATTTGGCAAACTCAACAGTCCACTTAGCCCAGGATCTCAGTGGAAGGTAGACCTGGGACAGAGAGCTCTGGGGACAGAGAGCTCTGGCGAAACAGTTCTCCCAGCTGGAGGAGTGCCAGCTTGTTTTCAGGCTGTGCCAAGTAGTCTACCTGCCTCCAGAGCTCATGTGCTAGCAAGGAGAAGCTGAGGACATCCCAACAGACTGTGTCCTCTCACATCTTCACGGGAACTGGAGAAACAGCAGGAAGGCAGTCCTGTCACCAGCATGAATTAGTGCCCTCCGATGTTACTCCAGGGGGTACCAGGTCTCTAGAGATAGGAGTACTCTCAGCTCTGAGTGCTTGCCATACCCTTCACCATGTATCTGCTGAACATGAACACTAGAGACAGCGCTTGCCCACCTCCATGTTCCTACAGCCCTAAGTGGAATAGAAGCACTTCTGTGCTGTTTTATAGACAAGGAAAGTGAGGATAAAGAATTTGACCAAGAATGCACATCAAGGAGAAACTAGGCAGATCCCAGCTCCGAGAGTCCAGGCTTGAACCCACAATCCAAAGCACCTCACCAAGGTCCACTCTTGGGGAAAGGGAAGTAAAGAACTGGGGAGGAGAGGGGCCTCCATGTGACTTGAACCTTGCTAAGCTGTAGCAGTTCCTAACTGATCTAATTTCCATGAATGGATTCCATATGAAATTTCCCATTAACCTTTCAAAAATCATTGGATTATGACCAATAGCAAAAGACAGCTCATATGCCAAGCTTTAAAATAAAAATGTCACAATGAAGCAAAATACCCCTCAACAGTACAACTCAGGAACTGTGGCAATCAGTCCACCTAAAAGGATACAAGAGGTCCAGGTAGTTCGTTTTTAGCAACACTTAATACTAAAAGTGAGGAGACTGGTTCTTGGCAAGAAGGGACTATTGCGGGGTGGGATGGGGAGTGGCCCTGGGAGCTGGGAGATGTTGATCTGCCTGAGGTTACAGAGGATGATGTAGAAGTCAACATTCACTGAGCTGTATATGAAAGATCTGCATGGATATTATTCCTCAATATGAATGAAAAATAATATTTAAAAACAAGTACCCCTATATATTATTTGATCCAGGACCCTACTTTTAGGTAAGAAAGCCCAGATTCTGATTTGGTTTCTTAAGATGTCTTACTTTACTTAAGTGTACATGTGCATGTGTCTATGTGTGTGATCTATGCGGATTGTATGCCCAAGGTGAGTGAGTGTGAGCTCCCATGGAGGCAGAATAGGATATCGGATCCCCAGGAGCTGACTTGATAGGTGTTTGGAAGCCACTCAACATGGCTGCTGGTGTATGAACTCAGGTCTTCATGATGGATCAATAAGCACTCTTAACCACTTAGCAATCTCTCCAGGCCCCAAAGAATCAATTAATAAAGAAAACAGTGTTCTATACAGAGATATTTTATATCTCTATGTAGAGATAAAATATTAAAAATATAAATAAGAAGAACTTTTTGCGTGATTGAAAACATTTTTGTCAAATAATTTGTGTACTTAACAAAGAAAGGGCAGTGGCTATTAAAACACCTAACCAGGAAACTCAGGAACTACAGTACAACATGCAAGCAATGGAATCAGCCTCATAAGCAGGTGTGCACAAGCCACACACGACCTCCGGCCAGCCCAGCCCACCCTGCTGGGGAGATTCACAGAAAAACATGTCCACAGAGAACAAAGCAAGGCCACCCTGCCACTTCAGAGGGGCTTAGAAGAACATTCCCTTCCTCTACACCTAGGAGCACTGAGCCTTTTAAGACAACGCCACAAGAAACTCAAAAAAGCAATCTCCAAGGTGTAGAGTGAGATAAAACTGTCAGCTATCTATCTCAGCGACCAGTGCATGAAGTAAAATGGACGTAAGTGACAAGAAACCCACAGCTCACCAGTCCCTCACCACACTGTGTACCATTGTGTGTACCCTGGCCTCTAACCATTTCCAGGCTTGGACGAAAACTGTACTTAGGAAAAGAAAAAACAAACAAACAAACAAACAAACAAACAAAAAAAAAAAACAGTCCAGGGATCCACCCAGGTACTGCCTTGAAGCAACCGGAAGTCCCACAGAATGCAACATATGTGACCCTGGGCCACTGTCACCCTGCCTGGCTGCCTCTCTGGAGAATCTGCACTTCCCACTAACAAAAGTGAATCTTGCCTCCCAGGCACCACAGGCAGGACTTCGCTTTGCTCACTGCCACTGTGAGGGTTTTGATACACCAGGCACAGGAGCAATGAGTACTTGGCTTGATCACAATCACACTCTGGTTTGAAAGATGGTTGAGCAATTACAAAGTCCTCAGCCCAGTAAGAGCTCCCTGGGGTCTGGAAGGTGGACTTTTAAAGAGGAAATTGGACCCACCATGCAAATAGGTTTCACTCTCCTATGCCTTTTGAAAGAGTCCTTATTCCCGAACTCTCTTCAAGAGCTGAGGAAAGAAAACTAAAAACTTAAGGGCGATGTAATTCTAGAGCCACCCCATCTGGAGGCCCCTCCCCCTCCACAGGTGTCCATTCTCCTCTCCCTCCTGCAGTGCCCTGGATCTCTTGAGCTGCCCCACCTATCTGGTGCACCCTCTGTAAAGATGCCAACAAGATGAGAGCCGCTGTTAAGCATGTGGTGAGGCTGTGCTTTCTTTCTGTGAACTGCAGCTGAGAGGGCCGTGAGGTCTTCCTGGAGCCTCTCCTGGCTTTCTTTTGCCTCTGACTACTCACAGTAATGTGCCACTGCCCTCCTCCTGCTGGGTCAGGGTCAGGAACCAGCTTTGAGCTTCTTAGGGAGGAGATTCTCTTTGCACCAGGAAAGTCTAAATATACATCTTTGCGGAGTGCAGAACGAGAGGAAATGGCTGACAATGGGTAACCCGATTCCAATTCCTTAGTCCAATAAGAAAATTTAACCACAGCAGCCCTGTGAAGGGAGAGGTGTAGCATCTTGGCCTACAGGCAGTCAGGAAATGGCCACACTCAACATTTGCATGGGGGTTGTGCAGGGTGAGCTGTGGCCCCTCAAGGGGACCCTGGCTCCTGTGGAGCTCTGAACCTTCATCCTCCCAAGTCTTTAAGACCCTCCCCACAGCATGGACCCTGAAGAATAGCCGAATCTGGGCCTCTTGTCTATGCCAACAAGTTCTGTCTAAAGTTGATGTAACTTTAGGGAAAACATTTTAATGTGTGATGTCTTACTTTCCAAGTATCAAGGAACAATTTGTTCCTGCTACATTTTTTCTAAATTTCCTACAAGGAACGTGTATTACTTGTGGAATAATAAATTAAGTTTTTGGAACAAGACAAGACATAAGCAATTAAATAAGCTGACAGATTAGCCGTAGGAGGAGGGTTACTTCTTATGCTTCTGCATGACCACCAGCTGGAGCAGAATTCAGGATTCTCCTACAGAGTCTTCAGACAAAACCCCTGACATCTCACTGTGGACAGATTCCAACATCAATATCTTAGCCAAAAATCAGAACAGAAAGTGGGTTTGGGTCTTAAAAAGAAACCAGTCAGGGTTGAAAAGAAATAAGAAATCAGGAAACAGAGAGGGTAGGAAGGGGCACAACGACCCCACCCTTGTTGTGTTCCATAAGAGCATGGCTGCCTGAGGGAGGCACAGTCTGTGGTGGCCATTCACAGGGGCCCTTGTAGCTGAAGGAGGAAAGAGAAAACGGTCTAATAGACTGTGTCTACAGATGGGACTGGAAAGCCACCAGCTCCATGAAATCCCCAGGGGACAGGTGGTGATCAGAGTCGAGCTCAGAGGATGAGTGAGGGGCAACAATCTGTCCCATGTGCAGATGGGCACCTTCCGTCTCTGAGATGGAATCACTCAGCAACACAAAAGCCCCTCAGGAAAATGAAGTCAGAGTCCCTGCCTGAGCCAAAGGGGAGCCTCTGAAGGTACAAGCAGCCATGCTGACAGCCTCTTGAGAGCAAGTCACCTCAATGGGGTTCAGGACCACGGGTCAGGATGTCTGTGTCAGGATGTCTGTGTCAGGCAGTCCCTCTTAGACATAATTCCAGGCCAGGGTTCAAGGCCTGAGGTGAAAGCTGTCCTCAACAGTCTAGACAGCAACTTGAGCCCTGGTGGTAACTGAGCAGATATTAAAGGAGCAGGAGAGTGACTCAGCAGTTGGTGAGAAAGGGGAGAGAAGTACCAGAGAGAAAGAAAAGAAAGCACCAGGGAGCCAGACTGCTGCCCTCTGAGATGCCCAGGGAGCCACGGCCCTGCTGCCCTCTGAGATGCCCAGGGAGCCACGGCCCTGCTGCCCTCTGAGATGCCCATGGAGCCATGCCTCAGAATGATCACAGCTGCTCGTCAGGCTGACTAGGCCAGTGGCAAGACATGGCTTTCCTACAGCTGGGATTGTTTTCTAAGCCTCTTCCTCCCGCATAGGCCTGCAGTACACACTGATTTTCTGCAGGAGCTCAAGCAAGCCTCTGTGCCTAAGAGCCTATAAGGGACCCCAGCATCAGCACCAACCTCAGAGGCAAAGATGCAGGGCTGGAAGGGTAGCAGGAGCATTCATTTCATCCCTGCCTCAGGACTGATAGTATCAGGATCATGTTTTGAAGGCACTAGAATGGAGGTTCCTTCTGGCTTTCCATCAAGGCAGACAGATTCAGTGTTTGAACAGTTTCATCATAACTAATCTATTTTAATCTCCTTCAAACACAAGAGAGATCAAACACATACACATTTATCTTTACTGCCGAAAACAATATCCTGTGTAACATGCAGATATACACCTGAAGCATCTTGTGACACTAACAAAAAGGGAGTTGCATGTTGAACAGCCACTGATTTGGTGAGAGGGTCTCTTCATACCCCACCACCATCCCCAAAACCTCACCACACCTGCTTCTCAGGAGCATCCCTGCCCACCAGGAGGATTTGAGTGTTACTTAAAAATCAAATGAGCCTCCAGGCAGAGGTTGCACACGCCTTTAATCCCAGCACTCAGGAGGCAGAGGCAGTTGGATCTCTGTGAGTTCTGGGACAGCCTGGTCTACTGAGAGAAGCCCTGTCTGGGGTGTGTGTAGGGGAATCAAATGAGCCATGTCAATGATTTTTAAACTTCACTAATTTCTTCAGCTTAATGGCCTTAAGTTATATATTAGATCAGCATCTCATTTGCATATGCAAGTTTCTCCTGAGGAGCAAGCCATGCCTGGCCATGCTGGTGCTTCTGTCACTAGCCAGGACGGAGATGACAGCAGGAACTATGGGGTCAGTACAGTTAGGATTTTCTTCTTTTTCTAAAGTCCTAATAAAATAGTCTTTGGGGTAATGCAGGGATCAGTGGTGGATCAATTCCCAAGCACCAGTGGTGACGGTACCAACACCAATTGCCCGCCACAGACTGAATCATCAGAGCACATATTGCCACTTTACCACTTAGTGGGGAGGATTAGAACATCAGGGAAGAGCTTTACAAGCATTCATCATTCCCATTTTCTCCCTCTAAGATATTCTCAATACACACCTTAGACCCACACCAAATAAACTCACTGGACCAATAGCTAGGCAGAGCAAATGCCACAGAGTTATCCAGGCTCCAGGGAAGAACACTGTCCACAGGCACTCACTTACAGCAGAGGCAGGGGAAGATGTGGGGAAGACACCCAAAGATAAGATGGTTGTAACTTAACAGCTGGGCGTTCCTGAGCTGCTTCCTGACAGACTGATGGGAGCCCTCAACTGACGGGAACTAGGTTCATCTTCCATCCAACCTAAAGACACTAGGGGACGGAATGATCTTGGGGGGTGTTTAATATGTTACTATGTGTTTACGTGAGCTTCTAAACAAGGCATCAGAGAAGACAGCCTGGAAAGGATGGGCAGGCAGACTACCCAGGGGAGAAAGCAGCCTGAGTCACTGAGGAAAGAGCAGGAGGTGGTTCTCAAGTCTGGTAGGCTGAGCCAATGTCAGATGCTGTTGACTTAAAAAGTTTCTTTCTGTGGGCCTCTCTAGCACCTTGCCTCTTCCTATTCTCATGTGGGATACCCCCACAGTGGACTGCTGGCAATGGTCGAGAGACAGCCCGAACTGACCCACTCTGGTGATGGGATGGCCAAACACCCTAATTGTCGTGCTAGAAACCCCATCCAATGACTGAGGGATCTGGAAGCAGAGATCCACGGCTAGGCCCCGGGCGAAACTCTGGGAGTCCAATTGGCGAGAAAGAGGAGGGTCTATATGAGCGAGAATTGTTGAGACCAGGGTTGGATAAAGCACAGGGACAAATAGTCAAATGAATGGAAACACATGAACTATGAACCAATGGCTAAGGGGCCCCCAACTGGATCAGGTCCTCTGAATGGGTGAGACAGTTGATTGGCTTGAACTGTTTGGGAGGCATCCAGGCAGTGGGACCGGGTCCTGTGCTCATGGCATGAGTTGGCTGTTTGAAACCTGGGGCTTATGCAGGGTCGCTTGCCTCGGCCTGGGAGGAGGGGACTGGCCCTGCCTGGACTGAGTCTACCAGGTTGATCTCAGTCCTGGGGGAGGCTTTGTCCTGGAGGGGGTGAGAATGGGGGGTGGGCTGGGGGGAAGGGGAGAGGGGCGTGAGGGGGGAGAACAAGGGAATCCGTGGCTGATATGTGGAACTGAATGGTATTGTAAAATAAAATAAAAAAAAATAAATAAATAATTTTTTAAAAAAGTTTCTTTCTGTTAGTGACTGAGCAACAGGCACCTCCAGGGCAGCCTCCTGCTTAAGAAACCTTCGAAACATCCTTTCCTTTGTTCCCAGCTGCCCTAAGGCATTTCTGCCCTTCACTTCACTCTTCCACAGTGCTCGGAAACTTTGAGCTAAACCCATCCCCCCAACCCCTACAAAAAATGTGTCTACTTTCGTTTTTAATCAATTGTCACCTTAAATGGAGCATGCTCAGGAATCACCCTTATGTGAATAGGTACAGGCCCTGGAGGAAAACCCCCATGCTGCCTTTGTGTGGAAGAACACGGCTCTGGGCAGGAGTCCTGTGTTCTCCTTACCTGCAGAGGTAACAGCTTCCTCAGCAATTTTTTGTCTTGGCCTTGGTTTGACTTTGCACTCACCAAGATACAGTCTTGTTGCATTCAGCTCTCCCAGGCAGCGATTCCACATATGGTTTAGAAATCAGAAAGGGAGGCTGGAGAGAAGGCTTAGTAGTCAAGAGCAATTGCTGCCTTGCAAAGGATCTGGGTTCAGTCCTCAAAACCCACATTGGGCATCTCATAACCACCACAGCTCTAGTTCCAAGGGAATCTGACGCCCTCTTCTGGGCTCTGTGGGCACCTACATGTATGTGGTTCACATACCTTCAATAAGGCAAACACACGCACACACATAGAATAAATCTTGTTTTAATCTGAAAGTTCCTGGGTTCTAATCCCAGTACTGCCTTCTTGCTGTGAGTCCTTGGATCTGACATAAGCCCAACTCCTTTTTCCCATCTGTAAAGTGGAGGCACAGTAACTTATCTCGGAGAACTATTGTGATGTTTAATAAAAAACAGGGAAAAATCTTCCTTCCGCGCCTGGCACATGACAGAACTCCACAAGAGGCAGCTTCCATCATCTCCACAGCAGGCTCTCTGGACCACCTGCCCTCTTTCTTCCAGCCAACCTGACCTTCATCAACTATCAGCCATCCTTCATCCATCAGAAAGGCTGGATTCGGGCTCCACAGGAGCCTGGCGTAGCTCTCTGGAAGCACACCTCACCCCACACATGCAGGCACATGTTCATTGATGAAGATAAAGGGCAGGTTCTGCAGTCCAGCCCAGTTAGGGAGGCTTCCCCCTTTCCTGGGGCTCCTTAAGACTCAGCCCCTAGAGCCTAAATGGCACAGGACAGTTATTCTGTAGCAATGTCCTCTAAACCGGAACAGTCTTCAGGAGGGAGCCTTCCTTAGGAGTCTGGGAAGTGAAGGAAACTTACAAAGCTTAAGAAGTTTCTGAAACTTGTAAGATCCAGGAGTCCCCCTGCCCCAACTCCCTACCTCCCCCAACCCCCTCCAAGGTTATAGAAGCAGTGAGAAGACACTCGACCTATGGAACGGCCTAACTTACAAGTTCTGCTGGACCTGAGGGAGGCAGCTTTCCTGAGTCTTCACCCGTGTTGGGGTGGCTCTCAGTGATGCAGCTGCCTGTGAGTCATCCATGCTCCAATAAAGAACCCCCAAAGAACCTGCTGGCTCACTAAGCGGAGCCTAGATGGAGTCATTGCTGTGGGCTGTCAGCGGTACCCTAATTGGGATGAAGAGATACTTGCCCATGTCTCCCCAAGAAGGCACATGATAGTCTCAGAATGAAGACGGTAACAGCACAAGCCTGACACAATGGGAGTGGCCACTGACTAGATGGGAATCTAAGCCACAGCCACTGAAGCCCATGGAGGCCAAGACCAGGCTCTCTCTGCAGCACTGTGCATTAGCACACCCATTGTCTTGGACCAGTCTCTGAGGTTTCAGCTAACACAAGCCAAACAGACTCCATTTGGGGCACAGGGGTAATGAACAGGGGTAGGAGCCCAGCAGGGACATGTGCCTAACAAGCTCCCTGTGAGGAGTTCCACCTACAAGAGACTCCTTGTGGCTAAGTCTCCGGGGGCATAAACATTCACTAGAACTGACAATACTGCCGCCTCCCCTCAACCCACACTAGGGTAACAGTTGTGCCTACATCAGCTTCTTGTGGCCAATCCACTAAATTCCAGCAGGCAGGAAGCTTCACTTCATTTTTATAACCTTTCTGGAGGCCAGAAGTCCAAACTCAAGGTATCCAGCAGAGCCAGCCTCCCTCTAAACCTTAGAGAAGAATTAATACTTAATTCTGCTAGCTTCTGAGAGCACCTGGAGTTCCTCAGTTACAGCAGCATAATTCCCATCTTGACCTCTGCCTCCATAAACCACCCATTCTCTGTCACTGTATCATAAACTGCTTCCCTTTCCCACAAGGAAACCAGTCACCCTAAGCCCAGAATGACCTCATTTCAAAAGTGTTAATGATATCTGAAAGACTCTTTTTCTGTATAGGATTGCATTTATAGTTACTAGGAGTTAGGCCTTGAATGTAACTTCTATGGGATAGAGGAACACAATCCAGCCAGCAGTGACTAGTGCGGGATCACATGGAGTGAAAGAAAAACAAGCTGTAATGCATGTGATATGATTCTATTACCCACATCATCAACGTTTCCTCCTCCTCTTCCTCTACTTCCTCCTCATCTCCCTCTTCCTCAAGGAGACCTTCAGAACACCTCATCCCTAAAGGAACTTTCTATAACTCAGGATTTCTCCATATTGTGATCAGTTTATGATAATCAGCAAAGACCATGCTTAGGCTGAAGAGAGATGGAGTCTCCGTGGCAAGATCAAAGGCATATCCATCTGGCCAGATGTGGTTGGACCCTCCCACTCTCTAACAATGGGTCTCAGGCATACAGATCAGTACCCAGACCTCAATACTGCCTGTGAGGAACAGAATTGTCACCATCTCTGATGGAATATTATGGGCAGTTCAGGTAATGAATATCCAGCACCAATGAGAAAATGTCTAAAGTGAATTATGACTCTGGGTGCTACTCAGTGACTGTTTGCTCATTAAATGTCTCATGACTAAATCCAACAGCACCTCCAGCCACTTCTCATCCTAAACCTATGGAGGCAGTGGGTCACACTGAGCCATCTCCATCCCTCAGAGGCATGGCTGTATCTGAGTTTACCATCTCACCTCCTCCATAATCCACAAAAATGAACATGCTGTGTGCAGACTGATAAACCATTTCTGACATCCATTCATCAGGCATTCATTCACACAATACATATTCTGCCAGGTACCTACTATGTGCTAAGCCGCCTACATGCCCATGAATGGGGATCAGCAAACGTTTCTATTGAGGGCTAGATAACAACTGTTTTAGGCTCTATGAACCATATGTTCTCTGCTGAAATTACTCAGTTCTTCAGTCACAGTGTTAGAGCCACCATAGAAAACATGTCAACACAAGTGAGCGTGGCTGTGTTCCAATACAACCTTATTTGGAAAAACAGGTGGTAGTTAATAAGCAGTTATAAAAAGTTGCAGAATATAAGGATAATAACATATAAAACTCAATTGTAATCATATAGACCAGCAAAGGACATATAGAAATTGAAATTATAAACACAAAAGTATTTATATCAGCATCTAAAAATGATATACCAAGTACAAAAATCAAAATATATACATAAGATTTGTATGAAGAAAACTATACAGTCTTGATGAAAAGTTTAAATAAAAAATTGGCAAACCAAGAGACATTCCACGTTCATGGATAGGAAGTAAATGCTGTGAAGAGGTTGGCTAGTCCTGGCTGGAGCTACAGTCTCAATGTAATCCCAGTCAAAATCACAGCATATTTTCATATACACTGCCATCTAAAGTTCACATGGGGGATACACATGAGAGCTAATATTTAAACAATATTACAAGAGAAGAAACAAAGTGGAAGACAGACACTAACCAGTTACAAGACTGTGGTGATTTAAAGGAAAATGGCCCCCATAGACTCATAGGGAACAGCACTATTAGGAAGCATGGCCTTGCTGGAGTAAGTGTGGCCTTGTTAGAGGAAGTGTGTCACTGGGGGTGGGCTTTAAGGTTTCAGATGCTCAAGCTAGGCCCAGTGTCTTTCTCTCTCTTCCTGCTGCCTGCCAATCCAGATGTAGAACTCTTGGCTTCTTCTCTAGCACCACGCTTCCCATCATGATGACAATGGACTAAACCTCTGAACCTGTAAGCCACCCTAATTAAATTGTTTTCCTTTGTAAGAGTTGCTGTGGTCATGGTGTCTCTTCACAGCAATAGACTAACTGTGAAACTATGCTCATCAACACAACAGAGAACAGGGATCCCAGAAACACTCACATGACTAGAGTCAAATGTATTTAAAAAGAAACACAGGAAGAAAATGCAGCCCTTTCCAGAAATGGTATTAAAAGAATTAGACATCTGAGAGAGGAGAGGGGAAGAGGGAGAGTATGGGAGGAAAGGAAAAAGGGAGGAGGAAAATCCAAATGAAGACATTGTATCCTTGGCATAAATTAACTCAAAACTGATCACAGAACTAGCCAGAAACTAAAACAGTAAAACCATTGTACAGCACCACAGGAGGAAATGGATGGGCTGGCCTTACTGTTAACTTTTCAGATAAAACACCAAAGGTAGAGCCCATGAAGGAAAGAGCTGAGAAACTGGACTTAATTAAAATTTTCTTCTCTGTAAAAGACAATGCTAATAAAATGAAAACATGAGCCACTGAATGGAGGAAAAATATCTATAGAAGTCATATATAATAAGGTAATATTATTTGAAATACATGAAGAATTCTTAAAACTTAACAATAAGAAATAACCCAGTTAAAATAAATAGACCAAGACTCTGAACAAATATCAAGGAAGACACACTGAAGCAAACAGCCCAATGAAAAGACATCAGATGCCCCAAACCTGCTAGTAGGTGATTAAAGACTCTAACGAGACAGTGTTGTACATGCACAAGGATGCCAAAGTCCCGAACAGTGATGTCACCGAACGCTGGAGAGGAAATAGCTCTTCTTGTCCATTGCTGGTGGAAGAGCATATGAAGCCACTTTGGTAGACAGCTCAGCAGTTCCTCCCTCCTTGGATCTTCTGAAGGGGCGGAAAGCTTCGAGTCACAGTAAAACTGCTCACAGATACTAACAACATTACTCATGATTCTCAGACCTTGAAAGCAATCAGGACATCTTTCATGTGTATAAAGTGAGGAAGCAACATCCAGGCAATGGAGTGTTATTTATTACTAAAAAGAAATCAGTTTTTTTAGAAAAGAAAAGATCCAAAGAAAATACAAGTCCATACTAGTATGTGGAAGAAGCCAATCTGGAAAGACCACACTGTGTGATCTAATCTCTAATGTTCTGTGAGTCATAACCATGGAAACAGAAAGATGCTCAGTGACTGTCAGATGTTAGGATGCAGAGAGGGATGAGCACACACAGTACAGAGAATTTTAGGGTAATAAAGCTACTTGCCACGTGATGTGAGGCTAGATATATCATC
>CABHPP010137033.1:0-13950 GCA_902168425.1 Peromyscus attwateri | reverse complement strand
CACATACACACACAAAGCTGAGAAATTAGGCAGGTATATTGTAAGTTTGAAGCTATCTTGGATGACATAGCAAGACTCATCTTAAAATAAGTAAGTTAATAAGTACATCTGAGAACCATACATACATACAGGGAAAGTATTATAATAAAATATCTTTTGATAATTGTGTTATTTAAATACAAAAATAGTGAAAAATGGCATTACTTTATTTTCTTTATTTTTTAATTGAAAATAAATATTTTTCATACAATGTATTCTGATTGTGGTTTTCCCTCCCTCATTTTCTCCCCGACCTTCTCCACCTCTGCACCCATCCAACTGCATGCTTTCTTTCTCTCTCTCTTCAGAAAACAAACAGGCAAGTTAAAAAAGGATAAACAAACAAACAACAGAAAAAAATAAACAAAACCCATAAAAACACAAAATCGAAAACCATAATATACAAGCAAAAGGCCAGTAAAATAAAAAATGCCAAAACAAAGCAATTATGAGACATAAAATCTCCAAAAATACCATTGAGTTTGTTTTGTGTTGGCCATCTACTGGTGGTTATGGGACCTGCCCTTAAGTGTGGTTTGTATAGCCAGGGTGACTCCATTGGAGAAAACTAATTTTTCCGTTGTAAGAAGTTATTGATTGGAGATAGCTTGGTTAGGGATGGGTGCATGCTGCCAAAGTCTCTGAGTTCATATGTGCTTCAGTTCTACTGTGTCTGGAAGATATTGTTTGCTTCGTGTCATCCATCCCCTCTGGCTCTTATAATCTTTCTTTTTTCTATTCTGCATGGCTCCTTAAACCCTGAGGGCTGGATCTGATGAAGGTATCCCATTTAGGACTGAGTGTTCCAAGGTCTCTCTCACTGTCTACACACACTGTCCAGTTGTGGGTCTCTGTATTTGTTCCCATCTGCTGTAGGAGGAAACTTCTCTAATGATGGTTGAGTGAGGCACTGGATAATGGATACAGCAGAACGCTGTTAGGAGTCATTTTTATTGCTATGTTCCTTTAGCACAGTGGCTCTCAACCTCCCTAATGCTGTGACCCTTTAGTATAGGTTGTGGTGACCCTTAACCATAAAATTATTTCATTGCTACTTCATAACTGTAATTTTTCTATTGTTATGCATCATAATGTAGATATCTGATATTCAGTGTATCTGATATGTGATCCCCAAAGGAGTCATGACCCAAAGCTTGAGAATCACTGCTTTAGCAGAATAGTAGTATTTTGCTTTTCCCTTGGTCCAGGGCCTATCTAGTCTCAGGTTCTTGGCCACCTGAGCAGTGTCAGGCATGGGTTCCATCTCATGGAGTGGACCTTAAATCCAATCAGACAGTGGTTGGTTACTCCCACAGTGTTTGTGCCACGATCACACCAGCAAATCATGCAGGCAGGTCACCATTGCAGATTGCAGCATTTGTAGTTGGTTGGTGGTTACGTTTCTCTTCTGGTAGTGTGAAGAGTACCTTCCAGTACCATGAACATAATCAGTGAAAAGAGTGGAATAATTTTATATTTTGCAAATCTTTTTAACATCTAGATTAATGGAGGGCACCAGGAATTGCACATCTCCTTCCTCATTCAATCGGTTACAAAATCTCAGGTCACAGAGTTGCTGGAAACTCCACCATGAGAAGATGAGAGCAAAAACGTATCTAAATGTTATAGGATTATTATAAACAGATCTGTGTATCTCAGAGTTCTCTGTACTCCCCTTGAATATCTGTACATGTCCTATCAACAGTCTTTTCACTCTAGCTCAGACTACCATTCAATAAATACTCATTAGAAAACTACTATAACAACAACTACTGCTACGCAGGAGAGCTAACCCCGCCCCCCACCTGGGCAGTGAGGGTTACCCGGCCCTGCTGGCAAGGGCTCAGGAGAGCTGGCCCCATGAAGTGAGCATGGGAGAGTTGGCCTGGGAGAGCTGGCCTGGGAGAGCTGCTCAGGATGGCCCCAGCTGCCGTATTCAGGAGCGCTGGCCCCACTGGCATGGGAGATCTAGGTTCTCAATGGTATGGGTTGACCAACTCAGCTACCACCCAGGCTCAGACCCAGGGCTTTGAGTTGGTCCACCCCAACATCTACCCCATCTATGAGCTGTTGGAGCCCAAGAAGATGCCGGTCATGAGGATCCATGGCTGCAGGATCTCCAGAGCATCAGCAAGATATCTGAGAGTCTCAATGAGGGTCCAGTATTGATGGTGTAGCAGAAGCCAGAGGCCTTTAACTAGACTAATGACTTATTGTCACAAATACTTGCCAGTAAAGCTGTTTGGGTGCCATACTGCAACTTCCAATGCCTTTACGATGACCAAATATGTGGTGGAGAGAGGCAGGTAAGACGGAGGAGCAGCATGGTGTATGCACAGAAGCCTGCAGTTGACAGAAGAAACAGGTCATTACCCAGAGGAGCCAGCAAGATGGCTTTTTGTTTGTTGGTTTTTTAGTTTTTATCTTTTATTTCCTTTTGTAGGGGTGCAGGGCAGACATGGAAGGACTGGAAAATGACTGGGATTGGGGTGCAAATATTTAATAAAAATATTAAGAAAACTGCTACTCGGTGTTAAGTTGGTAATTTAAAGACAAATAACATATGTAAACTTTCTTCTCAAGACTCAGTTGCAAAAGAAAGAGAAATTAGTTTTTCTAACGTAATTAGACATCTGATTTCAAGCCCACATTCTGCCAGACTGCTGTGAAACTTGATCCTGATATTTTTTCACAGACTTTACTTCCTCCACCCCAAGAATGCGGTGTAATCTTAGGGTCTCACAGAGGGCAAACTCTCTTGACTGACTCTTAGAGATTCACGTGGCCCTGTGTGTTCAGTCAGCTACAAAGTAGAGATGAGACACCCCTGGTTGTCTGATGGCTTCCACTCTGAGCATCTATGCGAGGCCTGAGGTGGAGGTTTTTGTCCTCTGTCCATCTGCCTCATTCAGAATCCAGTTCTTTCTGCCTGAGTGCTGGGAATGTGGGCACAGGTATTCAGACAGAGAAGCCACACTCCTTTTCCTTTCCCATTTTCGTGTGTGTGTGTGTGTGTGTGTGTGTGTGTGTGTGTTCCAAACATGTGAGCATGTATGTATAGGGGGATGTGCATGTGTGTGCATGGCTTTGTGGAGGCTTGAGGTTGCTGTTAGCAATCATTTTCAATTGTTCTTCCACATCATTCATTGAAGCATTGTCTCTCACTCAGACCCAGAGCTTCCTTAGATAGCTAGTATTCCTAGTCAGCTTGCCTTGGGGATCCCCTGACTCCACCTTCCGAGGCTATAATTACAGGTAGACTACCATTTTCACTGGGCATTTTTCTGTGGGATCTCGGTCTTCCTGCTTGTATGACTAGTACTCTAACCACTGAGCCATCTCTTCAGTACTTGCCCTCAACTCTCTTTATTCATTTTTATTTTTTTAAGAGGTCAGAGGTTTTGGATCCCCCGGAACTGTATTTACAGACTGTTGTAATCTACCCCACCAAGGTACTGGGAACCTAACTCTGGTCCTCTGAACAGTGTGCATTCTTAACCACTGAAGCCTATCTCTAGCACCATCACCCCCTTGAAAAATTTTAGAATGTGTGTATGTGTGGTATATGCACATGTGTGGAGGACATTCCTCTATGACTTTGTTACTTTAGTTTTTTGTTTTTGAGGTGGAGTCTCTTGCCTCAAATTTCCAGGTGTGATGATAGGTAAGCAAACCCTGGCGGCCCTCCTGTCTCCACGCTTCTCAGTGCATGGGAGTGTGTCCAGCTGGCTGCCTGCTTGTTATGTGGGTGCTGGTATCTGAACTCCCATCCTTACGCTTGAACAGCAAGCCCTCTGCCTGATGGGCCGTCTCTCCAGCCCCCACACTCCCCTCTTGCTCTTCATTTTCCTTCATTGCTTCCTTCCTGTAGGCTCAGAGAAATCTTTCTCCAGGGCCAGTCCTTCTCCCCTCAAGGTTGTTCATGCTACAAGGTTGTTCATGCTTCTCTCTCTCTCTCTCTCTCTCTCTCTCTCTCTCTCTCTCTCTCTCCTCCCCCCCTTACTCTGCCTCTCCATTTCTCTCAAGGGTTTAAGGCTTTAGCTATCAAAAGCTAGAAAAACATGGAGGCTGTTCCTCCCCTGCCTCTTGTCTCCCTTGGGATTAAATGAGTTTATAATGAACGTGCCTGGAACACTGAAGTACCCAGTAAAGGCTGATGTTCATATTCCGGCTGTTTTTAATCAAGGATTAAATCAAGGCACAGCATTTGAAGGGAAAGAGAACAGTCTCCTGAGCTACGTTTCTACATTTCTCATGAAAATGGCAGCAGGCTCCTTTTCGGTGACTGTCTGAAGCTGTCTGTCAGCACTCCTGGGGAAGAAACAGAAGTGGTCCCCTCAGCTGCTCTCTATTCCCAGTGCACTGGAGTATTGTATCGGAAGACATCCCCTCTAAGGTTGCTTAGTAGGCCCATGGGTGGTGCATCCGTTGTGGAGACTCAGTGCGTGAAGGTCTTTGGAAGGGAAGCCCCTGAGTCTAAGCTTCTGACATGGCTTTATATGACTTATCCAGCCTCTGCTCAGACTCCCCTTCCTCTGGGATAGGCAGATAGGCTTTTCCCCCTCAGCTCCACTGAATCCTCCTACAGTGACTCAGCCCTTGCCCCAAGAGTTTTCAGTGGTGTTAGCTAGTATGTCCTTGCTTCTCTAGAACTTGGTTCGCTCTCGGGGAGCTCTCAGTCATTTCAGGACCATTTCTGTAGGATACACAGACCATGGCAGGCACATCTTGTGAACAGTCAGAAAGGGAAATATGTTTGTGTATGGAGGGGTGTATGTGTGTGTATGGCCCTATATAAACATACATTCCATAAACAGAAAGGCACAGTGTGGAAGAATCTTTTCTTTCCTTTGAAGACTGTAAGGCCTCTGAGGGGTAAGTCTAGAAGACATATGGTATCTGCATAATTAAAAGTTTTTTTTTTTTGATGAAAAGCACACTGTATGCCGCTGCTGGTATATTTTCTTAAGGTGTGATATTTGTGGCTGACTGTAGCCTGGAGAAAGCTGCTGTTGCACTGTGCACCATGCTGATGTTTTCTTGTGTGGCGATCAGAAGTGTGAGCAGCTTCCACTGGACCCTACAGCTAGACACTGAACTCTGGTGAGTCTGGGTAGCAGAATCCTCCAGTTCCTGTGGAGCAGAAATTGAAGCTGGATGGAATTTGTTGCAGAGAACAGGATTAGGACTCAGCTGCAGTCTGGGCTTCCTGTACAAGCCACAGTACTTGTGAGTCAAGAAGCCACGGTATATTACAACTCAGAAAAACCAATCTCTGGGTTGTCTGCTCAGGAGCAGACTCATAGGTGAATTAGAGGTGAGTCAAGAGCCTTCAGAGGAGGAAATGACTTATCAGGCTCAACTTCCTGGCAAGTGTGTCCATCAATCATTTGCAGAAAACAGAAGAGCAAGAAAGCACTTTGTAAAGTCCCATTACAAATTCCCCCTTTCTCCATGCTCCATGGAACTGTCATGGCCTGTGAGTTGCCTCAAGGGGGCTCAGGAGTCCTTGCACAGTATCAGGCCATTCTAGGATGTTCAGGAGTTCTCTGTACGACCAAAGTCTGTGTTTCATGTGCTGTTAGGATCCCCTGCTCTATAGTATCACCAGTTAAGTCTCTTCTCCTGTAGGAGTCTGTCATGGAGACTGATACTGAAGCTGAAGGCCTGCAGCACCATTATAGCACCTTGAACAGCTCCCAAGATGCCTTCACAATGTGGTTTGGAACCCAAATTTAGTCCTTCTCCCAAGGATGCTTGTGATTCCATCTAGGGTTATCATTGACCTCAAGTTTTAGGGAGATCCAGGCCTTTCTAACTAGAGTCCTATGCTTTACACAGCATCTCTACCACTCGAGTTTAATGATTTCCACAAGTTACACATCATGACTTCCTCTCCTCCTCCTCTTCTTCTTTAGATAGAGGGTTTCATGTAGCCCAGCCTGACCTCCAAGTCACTGTGTAGTTGAGAATGACCCTGGACATCTGATTCTCCTGCATCCATCTCCTGTGCATGCGACCACGCCCAGTTTATGTGGTGTTGGGGATTGAACCTCGGACTGCCAGGCACTCTACTGACTGAACCATATTCTTAGCCCCATAACTTTATGTTCTGATAATTCTATTTCTATACCTTATAAAGGTGCCAAGAGTCCCCTGGAGTTAGAGACTGATGGGAATTCAGATAACCCCTGACCTGACAGGAGAAGAAACTGAGGCTCAATCTGGATTCCATGTCCAAGAACAGGGGAAAAAAATTCAGGGAAGAACCAGGATAAAATCCTGCTTGGATGGTCCAATGTGTTGTATACATGCCTCTGTGACTAGCTAAGACAATATGCCCCCTCCAGAAGCCAATAACCCTATTGCAACATGCCTGGAGAAATGAAAGTTAGCTGAAGCACAACTTTAAAACAACTATTTGTGAATATGTTCAAGAACCTTATAGGGAATATGAATAAATGTATTAATGAATATTGAAAACACAAACAGTTAAGTGAAAGAATGGAAACATTTTAAGACACGAAAGTGGGAATAGACTAACTAAAGAAAACCCAAACTGAAATAAAACTGGAAATGAAAAACTTAGGATATCAAACAAAAACCCTCAAAGAAAAGCCTCACCAATGGACTACAGGACATGGAAAAAAGAATTTCAGGCCTTGAAGACAAGGTAGAAGAAATGGATAGCTCAGGCAAAGAAAATGTTAAATCTAAAAAATATCCAGGCACAAAACATCAATGATACCTGAAATACCATGAGAAGACCACACCTATGAAAAACGGGTAGAGGAAGGAAAAGAAACCCAGGTCAAACCACAGAAAATATGTGACAAAAAACCCACACCGTAACAATACAATAATAAGAATCAATAAATATGACTCATTGACAACTTCCAATATTAATGGTCTCAATTCCCCAATAAAAAGACACATTAATGGATTGGATTAGAAAACAGGATCCATCTTTCAGTTGCAACCAAGGCAGATGTTAACTTAGGGTATAAGCATGGAAAAAGGTATTCCAAGCAAGTGGACCCAAGAAGCAAGCAGGGATAGCCATTTTAATATCTGACAAAATAAATAGACTTCAAACTAAAACTATTCAGAAGAGCTAGTGAAGGACACTGCATATTTATTAAAGGAAAATCCACTAAGAAGGTATTGCAAATCTGAACATTTATGCACCAAACATAGGGGAACCAAGTTTATGAAAGAAACACTACTACAGCTAAAATCACAGACTGACTTTCACCTAGTGATGGTAGGAGGCTTCAGCACCCCACTCTCACCAATGGACAGGTCATCCTCACAAAAACTAAACAGAGAGATGCTGGAGCTAAATAACATCATATGTCAAATGAACCTAGCAGACACTACAGATCATGCCACCCAAACATTAAAGAGTATACGTTCTTTTCAGCAGCTCATGGAACTTTCTCCAAATTTGACCACATACTAGGACACAAAGTAAGTCTCAACAGATATAAGAAAATTGAAAGCAAGCAAACCAACCAACCAACCAACCTTCAAACCCTGCATCCCGTCTGACCTCCATGGATTAAAACTGGTTATCAACAGCAACAGAAGCAGATAAAGTATACAAACTCATAGAAACTGAACAACTCACTACTAAGTAAAGCAATCAATAAAGACAAAAATCCAAAAGGAAATTACAAATGTTTTAGAAATGAATGAGAATGAATATATAACCTACAGAACACAATGAAGGCCATTCTAAGAGGCAAGTTCATGGTATGAAGTGCCCGACAGCATAAAAAACCTGGGAAGAGTAGAGCACACGAAGTAAACAAGCCCAGGGCTGAAATCAATGAAATAGAAACAAATACAAAGAATCAATGAAAAGAAGAGTTGGTTCTTTGAGAAAACCAACAAGATTAACAAACCCTTAGTCAAATTCACTAAAATAAAGATGGCGAGAAAAGACGTAAATTAATAAAATTAAAGATGAAAAGGGGACATTACAACAGACATTGAGGAAATTCAGAGAATCATAAGGACATACTCTAAATTCTGTATTCCACCAAACTGCAAAACCTAAAAGAAATGGATGCATTTCTTGATATATACAACCTACAAAATTAAGTCAGTATCTAATAGGCAGACCAATAACCCCTATTAAAAGAGAAGCAGTCATTTTTTTTCCTCCAAACTGGGAGGGGAAGGGGGAGAGGGGATGGTCAGGGAGAGCCCAGGGCCAGATGGATTCAGTACAGAATTCTATTTGACCTTCAAATAAGAATTAACTCTAATACTCTTCAAATTATTCTGCAAAACAGAAACAGAAGAAACATTTCCTATTCTTTCTGTGAAGCCACAATTAACCTGACACCAAACCATACAAAGACCCAATCAAAAAAAATAGAAAATTATAGGCTAATATCACTTATGAATATAGATGCAAAAATTCTCAATAAACTATTTGGAAGCCAAATCCAAGAGTACATCAAAAACATTTTCTACCATGATCAGGTTGGCTTCATTCCAGAGATGCAGAGATGATTCTACATACAAACCAACAAATCTAATTTATCACATAAACAGACCCAAAGACAAAAACCACATGGTCATCACACTAGATACAGAAAATGCCTTTGACAAAATCTGACATCCGGAAGTCCCAGAGAGACTAGGGATACAAGGGAGATATCGCAACATAACAAAGGATATTGATGGTAAACCCACAGCTAACATCAACTTAAAAGAAAAGAGTCTCAAGGCATTTCCATTAAGATCAGCAATGAGATAAGGATGCCCCCACTCTCTCCACACCTATTTAATACAGTACTTGAAGTCTTAGCTAGAGAAACACACACACACACACACACACACACACACACACACACACACACAAAGACAAAAAAGAAAAAACAAAAACAAAAACAAAAAAACCCAAAAAACAAAAACAACAGAAAAAAAAAGAACCTGCAGGAGATCAAGGGGGAAACAAACAGGAAAGGAAGAAGTCAAAGTATTCCTATTTACAGATGATATGATTTTACACAAAAAACCCTAAAGACTCCACTAGGGAACCCCTGAAGCCAACAAACACTTTCATCAAAGTAGCAAGACACAAAATTAACACACAAAAATTAGTAGCCTTCCTACACACAAATCACAAACAGACTGAGAAAGAAATTAGGGAAATAGTACGTTTCACAAAAGCCTCAAAAATATTTTGGAATAACTAACTAAACAAGTGAAAGATTTGTATAAAAAAAGCTTAAGACAACGAAGAAATAAATTGAAGAAGACACCAGAAAATGGATCTTCCAGGTTCATGGATTAGTAGGATTAATATTGTGAAAATGGCTATCGTGACCAAAGGCAATATACAGATTCAGTGCAATCCTCAACAAAATTTCACACAGTTCTTCACAGAAATTGAAAAAAACAATCTTCAACTTTTTATGGAAATTCAAAAAGCCAAAATAGCTAAAGCAATCCTGAATAATAAAATAGCTGCTGGAGGTATCACCATTCCTGGTTTCAAGTTTTACTAAAGAGCTATAGCAATAAAAACAGAATGATATTGTCATAAAAACAGACCTGTTGATAAAAGGAATTGAGTTGAAGACCCAGACATAAGTCCACACCACTATGGTCACCTGCTTTTTGACAAAGAAGCCAAAAAATACAACCTATAGAAAAGTCAGCATCTTCAGCAACTGGTGCTGGTCAAATTGGATGGCTGCATGTAGAGAAATGCAAATAGATCCATACCTACAACATTTCACAAAATTCAACTCCAAATAGACCAAGGGTCTCAACCTAAGACCAGATACCCTGGATCTGGTAGAAGAAAAACTGGAGACTAGTCTTGAACTCATCGGCACAGGAGAAGACTTTCTGAATAGGATGCTGTCAGCACAGGAAACAACAATTAACAAAGGCACATCACTAAGCTGAAAAGCTTCTGTATGCAAAGGACACCTGAGGTAAGGTGGCATCCTACAGAATGGCAGAAAAATGCCTTCATTAATAATACATCGGACAGAGGATTAGGATCTGAAATATATAAAGAGCTAAAAACCAAAATTAAAACCAAAACCACCACCACCAACAAAAAGCTGAACATAAGAAAGCAAATATCCCAATTAAAATTGGGGTATAGAACTCAGCAGAGAGTTCTCAAAAGATGAAACACGAGTGGCTGAGAAACACTTAAAGAAATGTTCAACATCCTTAGTCATCAGGCAAATGCAAATCGAAACTGCCTTGGGATTTCCACTTAACACCAATCAGAATGGCCAAGGTTAAAAAAAAAAAAAAAAAAAACAATTACAACACATGCTGATGAAGACACAAGGAACGGGGAACACTTACTCATTGTTGGTAGGAGTGCAAACTTGTACGGCCACTGTGGAAATCAGCGTGGTGGTTCTCAGGAAACTGGGACTAGATCTACCTCAAGATTCAGCTGTACTAACCTTGGGCATACACCCACAGGACTCTTCATCTTGCTACAGATATACATGCTCATCCAAGAGATACGTGTTCATTGCTGCTCTATTCATAACAGCCAGAAATTGGAAACAGCCTAGATTTCCATCAACTGATGAATGGATAATGAAAATGGGGTACAATTACACAACAGAATATTATTCAGCTGTTAAAAAATTTTGGAATTATGAAATTTGTGGGTAAATGGATGGAGCTAGAAAAAAATTATCTTGAGTGAGGTAACACAGACCCCAAAGGACAAATATTGTATGTTCTCTCTCTCTCTCTCTCTCTCTCTCTCTCTCTCTCTCTCTCTCTCTTTTTCCAGAGACAGGGTTTCTCCGTGTAGTTTTGGTGCCTGTCCTGGATCTCACTCTGTAGACCAGGCTGGCCTCAAACTCACAGAGATCCGCCTGGCTCTGCCTCCCGAGTGCTGGGTTTAATGCATGCGCCACTGCTGCCCAGCCCTCTCTTTCTGTTTTTTGAGACACGGTTTCTCTGTGTAGCCCTGGCTGTCCTGGAACTAGCTTTGTAGAACAGGCTGGCCTCAAACTCACAGAGATCTCCCTGCATAGTCTCCAGAATACTGGGATTAAAGGTGTGGGTCCTGCTAGCATTTTTTCCCCCTTAATTGGTCTTTTGCTTGTTTGTTTAATTTTCATTTTGGGGGGTTCTTTCATGTCTCTTGTTTTTTGTTTGTTTGAGAGAGAGAAAGAGAGAGAAAGAGAGAGGGAGAGAGAGAAAGAGAGAGAAAGAGAGCGGGAGAGCGAGAGGGAGAGAGAGAAAGAGAGAGAAAGAGAGAGAAAGAGAGAGAGAAAGAGAGAGAAAGAGAGTGGGAGAGCGAGAGGGAGAGGGAGAGGGAGAGAGAGAGAGAGAGAGAGAGAGAGAGAGAGAGAGAGAGAGAGAGAACATGACTTGGGTGGGTAGGGAGGATCTGGAAGGAATTGCAGAAAGGGAAAAACATTATTAAAATATATTTCACAAAAAACTTTTACCAAGTCTCTGTGAGATTAACAAATAGCCACTCAAAATTTCATGTACCACTGCTAATAATAACAATGCTATTATATTCACTTCTATAACCATGGAAATTACTCTTTAGGTTTGAATTCAAGGACTCACTTGCCCAAAGTTTACAAAGTTAGGTTTGAATGCAGTCAAAAGTCTCCACTCAATTCGACAATTTACTGATTTGGGGGGGGGGTGTTTGTGTTTTGAGGGAGTTGATTTGTCTTTTTAGCCTAAAGTCCCCGTAGTTATCATTTTTCTTCCTTTAGTCTCACAACAAACATAGTATTCCATCTCCACACAATCTGTGAACTGCTTCACAGAACAAAGCTGTCATCATTTCATTTCACACTCATCCAATGGTAACACAAAGGGCTGTAATTGATGTGGTTGAGAGACCAACATCCAAGCAATAAAAATGAGTTCCGTATGATGGTCTCAGCAATGCAAACGGAGCCAGGGTCTGGGCTTAATGGGAGTGGAGAAATCGATCCCAGATGACTGTAGTGCTCACAGAGACAGTCTCTGGCTTTCCAGCTGAAACCATTTCTGATGGCAGCTTGTCTCCAGCATGTGTTGTACAGACCCGGGTTATTTACGGGATGCCCCAGAGCAGCCAGGCTCCAGGTATAACAGCAGGGCCTGCATGCGTGAAGGCTGAGGTCATGTAGTTATTCATTTCAAGCTGTAAAGACATTTGGTTTAAAGAGCCCACGAGACTCCATAGGGATTGGTTTTCAGAGAAGAAAAACAGCCCTGAGTTCTTTTCCTGTCCAGGCGGCAGTAGGCTCTCCCTGACATCACCAGCCCCCTCTTAACTCTTTGGGGCTGGTAAAGTTCCTAAGTCTTGTCACTTTCTCTTGGTGATTTTTTACTTTTGGAGGAAGATAGTGTAAGCACAATGATTTACAATGGGGCTGGGGCTGTAGCTCAGTTGGTAGAATGCTTGCCTAGCATGCACAACGTTCTGAGTTTCATCCTCAGTACTGCATGAGCTTGAGTGTGCTGCTGGGTGCCTATAATCGGGAGGCAGGAGGATCAGAAGTTCAGGGTCGTCCTTGGTCACAAGTTTGAGACCAGCCTGGGCTACGTAAAAAACTACCTCCAGCCAGGCATGGTGGTGTACACCTTTAGTCCCAGAACTTGGGATGCAGAACTAGGTGGATCTCTGTGTTTGAGGCTAGTTTGGTCTACTTAGTGAATTCCAGGACAGTCAGGGCTACATAGAGAGACCCTGTCTCACCTTTTCACCCTCTTTCCCCCAGGGAAGGTCAATTCCCCAAAATAAAGTGATTTAATGTTAACTCAATGACAACTCCAGGCATGTATCCAAATCAGAAGGTACAAAGATCACTAAGAAGTCATTCGGGGACTCAGGAACAAACATGTGGGTCTCTGAAAAGCCTTCGGCTCAGGCTAAGTCTGCAGACATGTCCCCATCTGTAAAAGGAAGGATGTCATGGTGGAGCAAGGTGCATACTCGTTTTTAAGTCCCCCTCTAGCTCTGTTAGAGTCTGTGAACACATCTGCTGACATGTTATATGATTGTCTCTAATCTGTGGACTCTCTCGAACAACTGTTTCTCACAGCAAGGACCAGTCCTGGGCACATGGGCTATTATATAATTTACTGCCTGTGTGGCTAGATTGCTGTGAAAGTGATTCGAGTTCTAAGAAACAGTTTACACGTGCATCCGTGTACCATTATCCAATGTGCATCACAGCCGTACTGGATGCACTGGAAGGCGAAAGGGAAAATGATAATGTTTGGGTCCACCAGTGTCTGGAGATGGAGCTCAATGGTAGAGTTGCTTGCTCAGCATGCAGAAGGCCTTGGGTTTAATTCTCAGCACTGGAAACAAAACAAAAGAAAAGAAAACAGAAGAAAAAACCCCAAACAATAACAACGGAAAGTCTTAGAAGTTCTGTTAAGGTAGATGATTATGTTGGGGGCTGAGAAACAGATAGGTATGGGCCCTAACTTTCTTTGTACAAAGACATCTGGGTTAATGATACATCCAAGAGGTAATGTGAGTCAAACGGTCGTGATCCCTATAAGGGAACTCTTTCCAGTGTGTCATTCTCATTGAGCCAGCATTGAACATGCATAGCAAACGCAGAATCTAATATAGATAGGCCTCAAACCAATGCTACCATTCTACAAGCTACAATTTAACAACAGAAAGCTTAGACATTGCAGAAAAAGTGGAAGAATGACATGTCACCGGGTGAGAAGACACATTAGTTATGTTTTCTTCTTTTTGCTTATTTGTACGTTCAAAATTTCCTACCATGAATAGCAAGGGATTATTTAGACAAGAAAAATATGTTGATCACATTTAACAACTAGATTATGAATATTAGAACGGGGAGGGGGGTGTTTCTCACAGGGGCTTTCTGTGACCTCCCAGGTTAGATATAGCCAGCAAGACCCAGGAAA
>CABHPP010137032.1:7973-30810 GCA_902168425.1 Peromyscus attwateri | reverse complement strand
GGCTGAGCCAAGTGTCCCTGTATAAGCTCCAGGTTCCAAACAGCCAGTTCATGCACTGAGGACAGGTCCCGGTCCCACTGCCTGGATGCCTCCCAAACAGATCAAGCTAATCAACTGTCTCACTTATCCAGAGGGCCTGATCCAGTTGGGGGCTCCTCAGTCATTGGTTCATAGTTCATGTGTTTCCATTCGTTTGGCTATTTGTCCCTGTGCTTTTTCCAACCTTGGTCTCAACAATTCTCGCTCATACAAACCCTCCTCTTTCTCGCCAATTGGACTCCTGGAGCTCCACCTGGGGCCTGGCTGTGGATCTCTGCATCCAGTTCCCTCAGTCATTGGATGAGGTTTCTAGCACGACAATTAGGGTGTTTGGCCATCCTATCACCAGACTAGGTCATTTTGGGCTGTCTATCGACCATTGCCAGTAGTCTATTGTGGAGGTATCCTTGTGGATTTTTGGAGACCTCTCTAGCACCCTGCTTCTTCCTATTCTCATGTGGTCTCCGTTTACCATGGTTGCTTATTCCTTGTTCTCCCCCTTTGTTCTTGATCCAGCTGGGATCTCCCGCTCCCCCAAGCTCTCTTTCCCTCGACCCTTGTCCTTCACTACCCCCACTCATGTCCAGGTTGTCCATGTAGATCTCATCCATTTTTCTGTCATTGGGCGATCCCTGTGTCTTTCCCGGGGTCCTGCTCTCTAGGTAGCCTCCCCAGAGTTGTGAGTAGCAGTCCAGTCATCCCTGCTTTACATCTAGTATCCTCCTATGAGTGAGTACATACCATGTTTGTCTTTCTGAGTCTGGGTTACCTCACTCAGGATGATTTTTTCTAGATCCATCCATTTGCCTGCAAACCTCATGATGTCATTGTTTTTCTCTGCTGAGTAGTATTCCATTGTGTATATGTACCACATTTTCTTTATCCATTCTTCAGTTGAAGGGCATCTAGGTTGTTTCCAAGTTCTGGCTATTACAAACAATGCTGATATGAACATAGCTGAGCAAGTGCCCTTGTGGTATGATTGAGCATTCCTTGGATATATGCCCAAGAGTGGTATAGCTGGATCTTGGGGGAGATTGATTCCCAATTTTCTAAGAAAGTGCCATATTGATTTCCAAAGTGGTTGTACAAGCTTGCATTCCCACCAGCAGTGGAGGAGAGTTCCCCTAGCTCCACATCCTCTCCAGCATAAGATGTCTTCAGTGTTTTTGATCTTAGCCATTCTGACAGGTGTAAGGTGGTATCTCAGAGTTTTTTTTATTGCATTTCCCTGATGATTAGGGATGTTGAGCAATTCCTTAAATGTCTTTCAGCCATTTGAGTTTCTTCTGTTGAGAATTCTGTTTAGTTCTATAGCCCATTTCTTAATTGGACCGTTGGACATTTTGAAGTCTAACTTCTTGAGTTCTTTATATATTCTGGATATCAGTCCTCTGTCAGATGTGGGGTTGGTGAAGACCTTTTCCCATTCTGTAGGCTGTCGCTTTGCCTTGTTAACCGTAGTATCCTTTGCTCTACAAAAGCTTCTCAGTTTCAAGAGGTCCCATTGATTGATTGTTTCTTTCAGTGTCTGTACTACTGGTGTTATATTTAGGAAGTGATCACCTATGCCAATGTGTTCAAGACTACTTCCTACTTTCTCTTCTAGCAGGTTCAGAGTAGCTGGATTTATGTTGAGGTCTTTGATCTACTTGGACTTAAGTTTTGTGCACGGTGACAGATATGGGTCTATTTGCAGCCTTCTACACGTTGATATCCAGTTATGCCAGCACCATTTGTTGAAGATGCTTTCTTTTTTCCATTGTATAGTTTTGGCTTCTTTGTCAAAAATTATATGTTCATAGGCGTGCGGATTAATGTCAGGGTCTTCAATTCGATTCCATTGGTCCACAAGTCAGTTTTTATGCCAGTACCAAGCTGTTTTTATTACTGTAGCTCTATAGTAGAGCTTGAAGTCAGGGATCGTGATACCTCCAGAGATTGTTTTATTGTACAGGATTCTTTTGGCTATCCTGGGTTTTTTGTTTTTCCATATGAAGTTGAGTATTATTCTTTCCAGGTTTGTGAAGAATTGTGTTGGTATTTTGATGGGGATTGCATTGAATCTGTAGATTGCTTTTGGTAAGATTGCCATTTTTACTATGTTAATCCTGCCTATCCATGAGCATGGGAGATCTTTCCATTTTCTGACATCTTCTTCAATTTCTTTTTTCAGGGACTTTAAAGTTCTTGTCATATAGGTCCTTCACTTGCTTGGTTAGTGTTACCCCAAGGTATTTTATATCATTTGTGGCTATTGTAAAGGGTGATGTATCTCTGATTTCCTTCTCAGCCTGTTTGTCAATTGTATATAGGAGGGCTACTGATTTTTTTGAGTTGATATTGTATCCTGCTATGTTGCTGAAGGTGTTTATAAGCTGTATCAGTTCCTTGGTTGAATCTTTGGGGTCACTCAAGTATACTATCATGTCATCTGCAAATAGGGAAAGCTTGACTTCTTCCTTTCCAATTTGTATCCCCTTAATCTCCTTATGTTGTCTTATTGCTCTGGCTAGAACTTCAAGTACTATATTGAATAAGTATGGGGAGAGCAGACAGCCTTGCCTCGTTCCTGATTTTAGTGGAATCGCTTTGAGTTTCTCTCCATTTAATTTGATGTTGGCTGTTGGCTTGCTGTAAATTGCTTTTATTATGTTTAGGTATGTTCCCTGTATTCCTGATAGCTCCAAGACCTTTATCATGAAAGGGTGTTGGATTTTGTCAAATGCCTTTTCTGCATCTAGTGAGATGATCATGTGGTTTTTTTCTTTGAGTTTGTTTATATGGTGTATTACATTGATGGACTTTCGTATATTGAACCACCCTTGCATCCCTGGGATGAAGCCTACTTGATCATGGTGAATAATTGTTTTGGTGTGGTTCTTGGAGTCTGTTTGCCAGTATTTTATTGAGTATTTTTGCATCAATGTTCATGAGGGAGATCGGTCTGTAGTTCTCTTTCTTTGTTGTATCCTTGTTTGGTTTAAAAATCAGGGTAATTGTAGCCTCACAGAAGGAGTTTGGTAATGTTACAGCCATGTTTTCTAAAGTACCCAGGAATAAAAGAACTTTGGATCTTATTATTGTGTGACAATTTTTTCCCCTGGGGAGATGCAACACCCATGCCTACCCATCCCAGATAGTGAACCCACCACAGACCAACATAGAGACACCACCAGAGTCCACCTTGGTGAACCAATGAGTTTTATTGGGGTGACTTACAGGAGTATGGGTGAGGGGTGACTTACAGGAGCAGGAATGACACAAGGACAGCCGCAGCACCAAAGCCCACCCAACACAGGTGACAGCTCACAAAGCTGGGAACCTGGGGCACACTGCACAGCCCGCAAGCAGCTCAACAGGTCGGAGGGTGTCCTTTGCAGGTGCCTCAGTTGGACTAAACCTCTGCCAGGTAGTGAGGCTGCTTTCTGCTTCTTCAAGGCAGCTGGTCTGAACCCAATCTGCTTAGCTTGTCTGAGAGTCTTTTGTACATTGTCTCTCCCTCAAGTCTGAGGTGGACTCTCAGCTTTTATTTCTTACTCTGTGTGTGTGTTGGGGGGGGGGGGTTGTAGTGAATCTGGTCAGTTTCAGGGACTTCCTGAAGCCCTTTTGAGGTATTTATCTTCCTATCTAAGGAGCTTCCCCTGCAGGATGGAATGTTTCAATATCAGAGGAAACTGTTACACACTTATGCATTAGGCATGAGGTCTGATTTAAACTCTTGTCATTTCTTGGTTTTGCTGATTAGCAGAGATGCTATTTCTAACCTCATAATATCAGCGATCTGGAGCTTTAGTTTTCTCTAGTTAATCAGGTCTATACGGTGAACTATATCTTTAACATCCACTAAATTATTTGGCTTTTTAAAAGGGGGAAGCAAATTATTATTTATCTTGGCGAAAAACTGTAAGAGGTAAAACCTAGGGTCCAGAGGATCTCTTGTTAAAGTCAACCTTCCTTTTCTAAAATCCATCTAATTAATACACAGTTCCTGGGTCAGAAATGCCCCCTCAGTGTCAGCCAGAAAACTAATCTAAGGGGCTGCCCAGCTGGCTCAGCAGTTAAGAGCACTTACTGCTCTTGCAGAGGACCAAGGTGTGGTTCCCAACACCCTCCTGGCAGTTTACAACTAGGCTCTAGACTCTCAGTTGCAGAGGCTCTGGTGCCCTCCTCTGGCCTCTGCAGTCACCAGACACACAAGCAGTGCACATATATGCAGGCAAAATAAAGATAAATATAGTAATTAAAGAAAATTAAACCAAGTGAGTTACATACAAAAGAATCCATTTGCAGTCTAAAAACGTGTAAAAGTGAAATTACAAGAAAAAGCGATGAGCAAGTAGCCTTCTGGACATACTCACAAAGAAGTCTGTACCCCAGGCAGCTCACGGCTTCACTGCAGAGGGGAGGCTGTGATTCTGCATGCTGACCTCACACTTAAACCACTTACCCACCTCACCAAGTCAAGAAGGCAACTTGATTTACTCAGGCAAGAAACTGGAGGGTCTGAAGCATGGGGTCTGTGGTTTTGAGACACTGAAACGCGTTCTACTTTTTCCTGTAACTCAGACTTTTTTTTTTCCATGAAGAATATCTCATTCTGCACAAACAAAAATAACAATAATTGTAGCATTATGGATTCCCATAAGTTAATTATCTCATTTATCATAAAAATGAAACCGAAAGTACGTGGAGATTTGCATCCCTCTCTTTTGGGGACCAGTATGTAGAGAAGCGTACTTTGTGACTATACCTAAGAACTCCCCAAAGGCAAGTAGAACTACACTTGCATGGTTACAGCAAGTTTGGCCTGATTTTACTGTTTGATGTGCACCACATTCAAAAGAAGAACGGACAGCTCATAAAATCTCTCTCTCACACAGAATTACCCACCTCTTCAAAGTGGTGGGAATGGTAGTCACAAGCAGAAGTCTTTGAGAACATCAATCTGGATTGCACTCTGTGCATACATGAGGTCAGAAACACCAACACAGTTGTGTCAGGGGGTTAGAAGATTCAGGAAGTGAGCAGGACTGGAGAATTGATCTTCTACTGTAGTGACCACATCCAAAGCAGAGACCTTTGCCGTGGCTGTTTGTAGACTTTCTGATGCACCCCTGCAAGGCTGCCTAAACGTCTCCTTAGAAGTCTTAGAGAAAGTCAAGTTCTTCAGACATTGATTTCAGTCCTCTCTCATTACTGGGTTTTGAGAGTGTGAACAACTTTGTGTTTTATTTGTGCATGCTATAGAGCGAATCTTCAGGGACGTAGACTTACAAGCAATGCTTGATGGGATGGAAAAATAAAAAGTCATCTGAATTGCACTAGGCGTGCACCTTTAATCCCAGTACTGGGGAGGCAGAGGAAGGTGGATCTTTGAGTTCGAGGCCAGCCTGGTCTACAGAGTGAGTTCCAGGATAGCCAGGGCTACATAGAGAAACTCTGTCTCAAGTGGGGAAAAAAGGCCTCTGAGATGCTAGAGGAAGAATGAGGAAGTTGGGCAGGCTGTGATGGTTGGGAGCCCAGAAGGATAGCTCAGTCAGTAAAGTGCTTGTCTTGCAAGCATGAAGAACTGAGTTTGAGCTCCAGCACCCACATAAATGCTGGGAGATGGGAGGCTCCTTCGTCCTGGCTGGCTAGCCAATCCAGATTTTAATCGGTAAACTCCAGGCCAATGAGAGATCCTGTCTTGAAGCAAACAGCATCGTTTCTGAGGTTGACATTCAAGGTTGTCCTCTGGTCTCCACACATGTGTGGGGTGACTATAGTTGTATCCTCGAACTTTACCGCTAGCTCTCTAGATACCAACAAGAAAAGGGTGTGATGATTAAGGACCTGCCCAAGGTTGTCCTGCAGCTCCGGTCTTGAGACCTGGCTAGCATTTCCAAGAACTGAATCACATTCTCTTTCTTTCAGTCATTTCTGTCATCTGCCCATGTCCCTCTGAGAGGTCCCCAGTGACCCACTGACAAGAAAGACAACTTCATGCTCAGTTCATAGACCATTCTGCCTCTCCATTGTCAATGGGTCGATAAAACTGACTTCACCATTGGATCCCAAAACAGGACTTTGGTGTCTTAAGTACAATAGGAACTCTGCTGCTCATATGCAAATAAGCAAATACTTCCAGGTCCTTCTCGGAGTGCTGCATTCCTGAAGTCCTAGCTGTTTGAGTGGGAGCTCCACCTCAACCCCTGGCACCCTGGTATCCCTATACCCAAAGAGTCTGGAATATTCTGGTGGAAGATCTACCTCAACTCCCCTCCCCCATCTCTTTCCCCAAACCTGCCCCCTTCAAAGCCTGCCAAACACAGCTCCTCCCCCAGAGAGGCTCAAGACCACTCCCACAGGGGATATAAGCTGCATCCCAGAAAACAGACATGTGGTTCTTCCGGTCTCCTCTCTGAAGGGCCGGGGAATCACCTGGGAACACTTTACCCATTAAACCTGGGCTTTTCCAATTCGGTCTGATTTGGTTTAATTTGGATTGCTGCGTCGGCGGGAGGCCTTCAGGGTGAAAAGACTTACCACCAGCCAACCGTCTAGCGATACTATTGTTTCAATAATTCCACAAATATATTGGTGGCCACCTTTGTACCACACACTGTGGTAGGTGCTGGGTGCATAGCATAACAGGATTCAGGACTCTGTCCTGACCTCAGTGGATCCGGGCAGCAGATGCTGTAACAGGACTAAGATGGAGAGGGTTGGGAGCAAGGGACCCAAGGAAGCTTTTCCAGAGAAATCCACCAGCAGTTCCCTCGCACAGGCCTGGGAGTATGGGAGAGTGTGATGACAGAGGAGGCTGAGGCCCGGGAGATAAACAGGAGCCAGACTGTTCAAGGCCATCCAGAAGTTCAGAGTCTGTCCTTGGGATACCACGTGCTGTTGAAAAGACTTCAGCCGATTCGCACTTTTTACTGTGTTTGTATTTTCAAAAGTGTGCTGTGGAAATCCTGGGTCTGCCAGATGCTTCACCAGGAAAGCTCCTGAGAGCCAAGTAAGTTTAGGACATGGTTGCCGGGCATCTTTCTTGAAGATTCATTACCACCTTGACGGGCACAAGTAATCTCACAGCAAAGCACATTTAACTTTGTATAGCCTAACAGAGCCAAAATCCTGTTCCATCCCACAGAACACTGCAGAAAGCTCTGTGCAAGAGAGTGACATTTGTTGAGGATGTACCTCAGTGGTAGGACACTGCCTAGCGTGCATGAGAGAGACCCTGGGTTCAGTCCCCAGTACCTTAAAAAGGAAGGGGCGTGTGTGGAGGAAATCGAAGGCAGTTCTGTTGATTTTATCTTAAAGTGTGTGTGCACGTGTGTGTAGATGTGTTTCACTGGTGTCCAGAAGCCAGAGGAGGATGTCAGGTGCCCTGCTCTATCACTCCTCCTTGAGAAAGGGTCTCTCACTCAACCTGGATTGAGTCTGAAAGCTGGCAAGCCCCAGACAACCTCTTGGCTCTGTTCCCTACAAGACTGAAATTGCAGACATGGGCAGGGCCACACTCCAGCTTTTATACATGGTCGCTAGGATTTGAACTCAGATCCCATATGCACAGCAAATGCTCTTACCTGCTGAGCCATCTCCTTGTCCCTGGAAGCACTTAGTCTAAATCCACCTATATTCACAGCCGCCAGGCATGTAGCCTGAGTCAAAGGCCACACTCCCTCATCACGCCCTCTCTCAGTTGTCCTTAACAAGCAGGGCTAAGGCCCTTTAGTAACTTCTACGGGATGTGTAGAACTCTGACCTTAAAGTGGGGAAGAAGTATCTCCATAAAACAGAAATCCCAGAGGGGAGAATTTGGCTAGCCTTTTCCAACATGGCCCTTTGGGTATATTAATACTTATCTCCATGTAACAAAACCTCCTTATGAGGGGTAAGGCCAGTCTTATTTAATTGGACCCTTAATTATGGGTTATCTATTAATATGAAAAGTTACCTTATGTTGGAAACCTGTGTTCTGACTAGAATAACAAATGCTGGCCTCCTGGAGCTGTTTCTATGATTTCCTTGTGCCTGGTAAGCCAATTGCTATGAAGGGGTCATTCCCTGTGGACCAGAGGTCTTTCAAAGTTTCTCTCCTTAATAGGTAAATATTCCTCACAAGACCCCATTTACATTATTAATTTTCACTTCTTTAGGAAGAAAGTGTTTCAGGATTCCTAGACTGTGCCATAATTTTCCAGAGGAATATGAGCTGGTGGATTATTTTCTTGTTCGTGTATTTTAATATGTATGTAATGGTTTTATAGTTATTATGGGAAAGGTTATCTGAAGTCCATGATGGGGAAAAGTTTTTAAAAGCCTTTCATTCTGCTTCACATATTTCTCTTTTTGTCCCTGAATTGCTTGCCATAGCAAGGCGCCTGGCCTGTGAGAGGTCTGGTTTCAATTGTGGATGTTGAAAAAATACATTTGTGATATATTGTATATAGCCAGCCAAGCTGTTACCTTTGGAAATTACTAATTAAACCTTTGATGGTCACCGAATATGTATCCTGTACCCCCATTGCATTGGTGAAGAAACTGAGGCTCAGAAATGTTCTAGAAACCAGATGTGAACTCTGGCATTCTAACCCCAGAGCACAGAACTGCAGATAGAACGTGGATCAGATTCCTAAGTTGAAAGTTCAGAGTTCATACACAACTCCTACTGCTTTGCTGGCCCACATCTCATGGTGATGAGTCTGTTGCTCTTCGGGGTTAAGACTGAGGCACTGGTTTTTTTTTTTTTACAGAAAGCTGTCTTCTTGCTCCAGTTCAAATCTGGGACATTCCTGTCTTCACATTTGCAGGATTCCATTGTATGCTGTCAATTTCCTGTTTAATAAACCTCAGTTGTTGTTTATTACACTCTGTGCCTAATTCTCGGCCTGGCTATGAAGGAGCAGTAAAGCTCTGAGGGGTGTGTGAAGCCACAGCTCCTCACAGTCACCAGAAGAGAAGAGACCACAGCCAGGGCTGTGCAGGGTCCTTGGGGGCGGGAGGGGGGGTTCCATCCTGTGCTGTCATTCTTGAGAAATTATTTCAATGCAATCTAAGAAAAATCAGAATAGGCTATGATTTATTTATCTAAATGTTGCTTCTTGGCGGCCTCGGGGATCCTATAAATTGCCTTGGAGAGGTGCCAGGGTGGAAGAGAGGCAAAGCGGAGCCGATCCTTGTGCCCACATGGCATCCTGTTGTGTGTTGGAAGGTGAGGAGTTCCTGTGGCTGTATCCCATGGCCAGGTACTACCAATTTGGCCAGAGACGTTCCATCTATTACTGAAACCCCCAATCAATTCCACTACCCCTAAGACCAGGTAAAACAGAGTTGGCCCAAATGTGCTGGGAGCTTTCAGGAGGGCAGCTAGACCTTCAGTTTTTTGTGAAAAGGGCACCTATGTCTCTCCTAGTAAAAAGTTAGGATTTGGTAGGTCCACGGGCTCCTTCATCTCCAGTGAGCAGGGGAGGGAAGAGAGCTATTTGGGAGTTGAAACAAGTAACTGAGGACTAGACACACTTTAGATACTTGACGGGTGACGTAGTCTACTCCAGATTAAGTCTGTCCTTCCGTTGACGTGCCAAGACACTGATCGACAGCAAGTGTGATGGGATCAGGATTCGGGTTTGGGAGAGGTCATTAAATCATGAGAATGGATTAGTTCTGAGAAGAGACCCGAGGGCTGGAGAGGTGGCTCAGCAGTTAATCACACATACTGCTCTTGCGGAAGACCCAGGTTCAATTCCCAGCACCCACTTACGGCAGCCACATAATTCCAAATTCCAGGGGGATCTGGCCTAGACTGTACAGGCACCTGCATGTGCATATACACATACACACACACACACACACACACACACACACACACACACACACACGAATACTTTAAAATAATAAAAAGCAATCTTTTTTTAAAAAAAGAGGTAACCTGAGAAAACTCCCTGTCCCTTTCTTTCTTCCTCTCAAAACTCAGGAACAAGGCTCTCAGCTCCCTTCTTGGAGCTCACACCTTCTCCTTGGACTCCCCAGCACTCAGATCCATGAGAAATAATCGTCTGTCATTCAGGCCACGCAATCCATGACATTTCTTCCTAGTTCAAAGACATTTGTTTATCTCGTGTGAGGGGAGTGCACACACATACCATGGCACCCACATGGGGATCCAAGGCTAATTTTGGGGAATTGGTTCTTCCCTTCTACCATGAGGGGCTCAGGGGCCAAACTCAGATCGTCAGTCAGCTGCGAGCTCCTCTTCCTGCGGTGCTGGCTCATCGGTCTCGTGGTGTCCTTATTAAGGCAGTCCACCCTGACTGAGACTCAGTTACACACTAGAGGAAACTACTTTGCTAAGTACTTCCATTTTATAACGTGAAAGTGACATCAGGACCCAGAGTGTGGCTGGGGGTTTAGTGTGGCTTAGCATTCGAAAGACCTCCTGTCTCAGCACCAGGCAGGAAACAGTGACAAGATCAAATTCAAGGCCTCAGTCTTGACACCTTCCTGAATTCCGCAGTGGGTGGTCGTTAAAGGCCATATATCGTTCTGTCTCTGCTAAAGCCATTCATTCTGTAACTACTTACTGATCACAAGTCCTGTGCTAGGAGCCACGGTACACGTGAAACGAAAGTTTCCTCCTCCAGGAAGCCTCCCGAACTAATGGTAGGGAGGAGATGTGGGTGATGCACACTGAGAGCTCTAGCAAGGGGAGATTGGGGGGAAAGGAGCCTAAGCTTAGTTAGAACAACACCTCATAGTAAGCGGAGGCAGCAACAGCCAGATGCCGTGGCTGGAGCAGGTAGCGCTTGGCTCATGGTCTGATGGAGGCTCGCCCAGGCATGTCTGTCTAATGGCTGCTGCTGCTCTCCCGTTTTAACGTTGGAACAAAGCCTGGGCAACATGGGTTTGTCTCTGCACAAGCTGCATTCTTCACATTGGCTCTGGTAGACAGTCTAGGTCAGCAGATTTTAAGCTGCGTTGAGCCCTAAGAATTCCTCCATTGGGCCCCAGGGACCTCTGGTGAGGAGGGAACCGGCCCTTCTTAACTCAATGGCCTTCTTCAAATCAGTACCGTTTTTTTTAAATGTATAACTGATTTCAGCTTAGAGTTTGAAAGTAGTGTTCTGTCTGTCTGTCTGTCTGTCTGTCTGTCTGTGTGTGTAGACGAATGTGCCCATATGTGGACCTATGTATGAAAGTTAGAGAAAACCTTGGGTATTGTTCATAAGGAGCCCTGTACTTTTGTGGTTCACCTTCAGGAGCCATGCACTTTGGTTTTTTTGTTTTTTTGTTTGTTTGTTTGTTTGTTTGTTTTGTAGCATCTCTCAATGGCCTGGAAGTCACCGAATAGACTGGGCTGTCTGGCCAGCAAGCTCAGGGGTCCCCCTGTCTGTCTCTGTGGTTGTGAGATTACAAGAGTCCGTCACTACACTGACATTTTTAACATAGGTCCTGGGGATGTGAACTCAGGTCCTCATGCTTCCAAGGCAGACACTTTACCAACCGAGCCATCTCTGTCTGCCATGATGCTCTGGTCCTCTTCTCTCATCTTTCTTTCTGGGGGTGCTTCAGTTGAAACTCGGTGTCCCGTGAGTGCTGGACAGGTGCTTACTCACTGAGATCATCTCCAGTCCTCATTCTTCTCTTCCTGACGCCACCAAACCCTACTCACAAGCCCCAAATCTTTGGTTCCAAAAGTCTGAGTACTGTGTTTAATGTCAGGTCCCTCTTCATTCCTCTGGGCTGGGCAGGTTCTAGGGTGTTGGAACCAAGTATTCATGAAATGGAGGAAAGGTGTTACTATGCCAACAGAGCGTGGGGCTGGAGGCTGGGCACCCGTGCACTCTTGGAAGCATCGTGAGGATGCTCTGGCTGGTGGGTTGGTGGGTGGGTTTGAGAGCTCCTAGACCCACATATGGGCAGATGGTTAAGGAAATATCTCTCAAGAAGGCTGTGTTCCAATGTCGCTGGCTTTTGTCTTTCTGGCCAGTATATGCCAGTGTGGGACTAGAAGGGAGAGAGCTATTTCTGACCCAGACTCTTCTGCTACTCTCCACGTCTTGAGTAAATGTCAAAGTGAGATGGAGGCCACCACACGACATCCAGGTACTTTGGTCCAGTCATGCCTCTGACTCCATGGCTTTTGATGAGGACAGAAGAATCTAATGTGAGCTATAGCAATGTTAGGATCGGTACATAGGTTACCTTCGGGAAGATAAAAAGTAAAGGTCTGAGCTTTGGACTTGATCCTCCTCAGTTTTTGTTACCTCACCTTCTGCCATTTGCTGAAAAAAAAAAAAATCAGCATGGAGGAAGTAGGCCTGTCATATGTCAGCTTCCGGCAAGAACACACCTGTCACCTGTGGAGTCATGGCTGCCCATGGGAGGTTCGCTAGACCAAATACTCCCCATCCACTGATGGATGACTGACAGGTGTTATAAAAAGACCAGCCTGACTGGCTAAGAGCAGACATCACTTTCCTCAGTGTAGAAAGTGTGGTGTCTATTGTTGCCAAGGGTTCCACACAGTGGGAAGCTCCTGAGGCATAGATGCTACACAGAGTTGAAGTTACTAGAGACGCTTCCTCCCCTGCCGTGAACACTAGTTTGGGGCTAGGGACTGAGGAAGCTCAGTTGATAGGGTACTCCCTTAGCACGCACAAAGCCCTGGGTTCAGTCTCCAGGCATGGTGGTGAATACCTGTCACCTTATCCCTTAGGGGGTCAGGAAGAAAGAGCCGGAGTTCAAGATCATCCTCCTCTGTACAGTAAACTCAGGGTCAGCCTGGGGTACCGGAGACTTTGCCTCACAGCACCCATGGAAACATTAATGTGTTAATTTGTTTCCCTGTGTGTGTCGGTCGTGGGGGTGGGGGTGGGGGTGTTATGTTATAGTTACGTTACTCTGCTTTAAGCATCCTTATTTGTGGCTTCCTAATGATGGTGCCCATGTGTCGTAACAGGACGCCCCACATACCTTTTAAACTCATCCCGACTGCCTGCACAGCCCCAGAAATTTGCCAAGGTCTAGGCCCGTTACCCAGCCACATTGCCTTAACCCCAGAGACTGGTTGTGAGATGAATGTGACTCTGGTTGGTTCCATTAAAGTTTTCTCTGGGAATTTTGCTGGGATTGCCAGAAACGTGATTTTTTTTTCTCCTTCCCCCAGGATCTGTGGATGGTGTAAAGGTTAAAGCTGCCTGAGCCCAGCTTTACTACAGCCTAGTAGTAGTAAAGCTGAAGGCCAGCCTGAACTTCAAGCTAACCCAGATGAGAACGAAGCCAAGGATGGAGGTAGGTCTCAAGACATCTCTGCAGTCTAGATCTGCGGGGCCCAAGGGTAGATCCGCAGAATGGGTACCACAGAAGCCAGGGGTTCCCATCCTCCCTCTTCCTCTGGAGTGTGTTCACGAATGTGGGATGACTGAAGAGTCTGTCTGTCATTCTAGGACTGGTAAAATAAATTGTATTCTATCTAAAGAATGAGATCTGTGAACAAATAATAAAATAACAATTAAAAAGGGAACGTGAAAAGCTACTCAAAATCATTGCTTTACTTAACACAGTAACAAAATAATAATAAAACAACTAAAGGCTGCAACTGGGGGACTGGATAACTCATAACAGGCATTTATAAGCAACAGCTATGATGATCATATTCAGCATTTTTCATTGGCACCGAAAGATTTTCTTCATATGTTGCTAATTTTGAAAGAGCAAGTTGACCTTGTACACTTTGGTGGAAAGATAAGTCAGGAGAGTCACAGAAGAATATGGCGAGCTACAAGTTCAAGGCCAGCCTAGGGAACTTAGACAGTGAGACTCTTCATTAAAATAAAATAGGAAGGCAGGTGGTACATGCCTTTGATCCCAGCACTCAGGAGGCAGAGGCCGTAGGATCTCTGTGGGTTCAAGGGCAGCCTGGTCTACATAGCAAATTCCAGACCAGTCAAGGCTGGTCTCAAAAAATTAAAATAAAAAGACTCTGTATCAAAAAACTAAACTAAACTAAACTAAAATAAAGAGGACTAGGGGTAGGTAACTCAGGGGTAGAGCACTTGCCTAGCATGCAAATGACTCTAGATTCAATTCCCAGTATAGCAAAAAGGAAAAAGACAGAGAAATAAAATAAATTAGCATGACTGTACCAACAAAACAAAACCCAACAAAAATGCAAAACAAAACCTAACCCACAAAAAAGACAGAAACTAACACTACACCACAATGCAGCAACTCCATCACCAGTAAGTGTCCAAAGGGACCCCAAACAGGATGTCTAAACAGACATTTGCATCCCAATGGTCCTACAACATTATTCACAATCGCCAGGGTATGGGAAACAACCCAAACGCTCAGAGATGGGTGAAAAAAGAAATCGTGACATGAAGTGGGCGTAACATGGAATACTATTCAGCCTTAAAAAGGAAGCCCCGTTGGTGACCAACACCAGTGAAGCAGATACTCAGCCCCTTTTCTCCAGTGTGGGGTCTGAGTTCATGGAGCGGTGCTGCCCACAGTTAGGAGGGGGCTTCCCAGCTCAATTAACTTCACCCAGAAACTCCCCGACAGACGTACACAACAGTTGTCTTCTGGGTGATTCTAGGTCCTGTCAAGCTGACAACCACTATTAATGTCCACAGAACTGAGTATCATCACTTGCTGGGGCTCAGCCTTCAGACTGAGACTTCCTGAAGTTGACTTTCCCGGTGCCTGGGTTTTGTTTTTTGTTTTTTATTAAATTAAAAACAGATTTATTTTCATACAATATATTCTAATCATGGTTTCCCCTTCTCCCCTTCCCCAACTCCCTCTGGATCCTTCCCACCTCCCTTCCCACCCAAAGCCACACCCTTTCTTTCTCTGATTAGAAAACGAACAGGCATCTAAAATAAGATAAAACTGATCCCATTTTATCAATCCATTCTGAGGATTTGGGGACTTATAGCCTCATTAGCCACTTAGCTACTGTTCCTAAGCACACATACGTAGTCACATGTACACACACACACACAAGCACACAAGCACACACACACACACACACACACAAGCACACAAGCACGCACACAGAACCTGACCACCATTTACCTCATGTCTTGCTGTCAACCTAGACTAAAGCTGATTGGTCCTTCACCTGCACTACTGTTGTTAGCGCCCAATGCAACAACTCTCTCTCTCTCTCTCTCTCTCTCTCTCTCTCTCTCTCTCTCTCTGCCTTGTTGTAACCAATCGTCAACAAGTCAGCTTCAGCAAGCCTTCTCAAAGGTGTCAAAGGTCACAGCTGTCCTCTGCTCAGATCCTATAAACTGTTCACTGTTCCCATCTCATTGTGGGGGGCAGAGTGCCATTCCCCTCCCTGGTTCATCTTCCACTTCTTTTTTTGCTTTGTTTTTGTTTTTGTTTTGTTTTGTTTGTTTGTTTCAAGACAGGGTTTCCCCATGTAACAGCGCTGGCTGTCCTGGAACTCACACTGTAGACCAGGCTGGCCTCGAACTCACAGAGATCTGCCTGACTCTGCCTCCCAAGTGCCGCCGCCGCCGCCGCCGCCGCCGCCGCCGCTGCCACCGCCGCCGCCACCACCACCACCACCACTACCACCACCTGCTAGGCAAGTGCTTTACCACTGAGCTAAATCCCCAATTCCTGGCCCCTAGATTTATATTTTCAGTGATTAAAAGTAGCTCCCACCATGGAGAAACCCACTCACCTACATCTGGATTCAGAGAGCAGAGACGGTGTGCAGAGTTCCAGCCTTCTTCCTGACTCACATTGTGATGCTACTAATGTAATTCAGTTGAGACCAAGAAGTTAATGGCAATGGCGTGGCAAAGCTCCCTTACTCCCACAGACAGTGTAAATTTGGTTGGAGTTGAGCAAGCCCATTTGAAGACGAAGGCAATTCTTTTTAGCTTTGTGAATTTATTCACTTTTCTATCCAAAAATTATTCTTTAAACATCTGTATAGATGTGCCAGTGATGGTTCTAGCACATTCTTTCATTGGCTCCCACTCCTACACATTAGGAACTGCAGCTCCTGTGAAACACTGACTTGGAGCTAAATACTACAGTCAGAGAGACCTGAGTTCAAGTCCAACCCCTGGTGTCTTGGAGTGCATCCTCTTGGCTAAGTTCTAGCAAAGGCTCCCAAAGGAACTCTTTGTGATCAGCAAAGCTGAACTTTTAAAAACCTTCGTGATTTTTCTTGACTGGTTTTGTAGGTAAGCTAAACTTTGCAAGTAGAGTTTCACTTACCTGTCAAGAGCTTGCTCGTAGTGTTTTGAAAAAAGGCGAGTTGAGTCAGCCCTTTCAGCCTGAGTGCTTAGCCGTCTGATGAAGTCATAGGACCTTCCACTCACAATTAGACATAATAATAGAACTATTAAAGGAACTCTGATTCACTAACCTGTTGCTTCCTCTTCCTTGTGGGGCTCTCTGGGAAAGCTGCCCACTTGCAGATGGGCAGATGGCTCCTTTAGCGGTCTTCCTGAGCCTGTCCAGCCCTTCCAACCAAGTTCTTAAGTACCTCATAATGGGTCCATGAAGTTGCTAAATTCATCTATAACATGTCAGAAGTAAAAAATTTGTATTACTGATAGACTCATTACACAATATAGGACCATCTCAGGAGGTTGTGTATACTGATGGACTTATTACACAGTGCAGGGCCATCTCAGGAGGCTGTGTATACTGATGGACTTATCACACAGTGCAGGGCCATCTCAGGAGGCTGTGTATACTGATGGACTTATTACACAGTGCAGGGCCATCTCAGGAGGCTGTGTATACTGATGGACTTTTTACACAGTGCAGGGCCATCTCAGGAGGCTGTGTATACTGATGGACTTATTACACAGTGCAGGACCATCTCAGGAGGTTGTGTATACTGATGGACTTATTACACAGTATAGGACCATCTCAGGGGGTTTGTATACTGATGGACTTATTACACAGAGCAGGGCCATCTCAGGAGGTTGTGTATACTGATGGACTTATTACACAGTGTAGGACCATCTCAGGAGGTTTCTCATGGACCCACAGTCATGTTTATTTGTGGGATTTTTGCTAATATTGCAGCAGGAGTTAGGAAGCGGCAGTGCTGGTCCAGCCCGATGACAAGCATTTGATCTGGACTTTGTCGATACTTTGCCATCTAACTATATCAATGTCTGTGTCATCTTTCAGCTCCAAAATAAAATTATTTCTCATCTATTAGTAAAGCTAATCAACAACAAAAACGGTTACTCCACTTGGTGTAGATCTGAAGCGGAGGGGATAGGAACCCATTAGGGGGTAGTAAACATGGGAGAATTCCTGTTGTAAGCACTGTGCTAGTCACAGTGGAGGGTGGGGTGGGCAGCAAACAGAACACACCACAACATGAGCTACCTCCTGGAAAGATGTTTGAACAGTATTGGGAACCAGGACATTAATCTCCGTTGTCAACTAGACTGACTTTACAGTCACCAAGAAAACACACATCTGGATTTGTCTATGAAGGTGCTTTCAGAGAGGTTTAACTGTAGAGGGGAAACCCCACTTGAATGTGGGTGGTACCGTCCCATGGGTGGGGGTCCCAGACTGAATAAAGAGAGGAGAGTGGGCTGAGCACCACCGTTCATCCATCTCTGTTTCCTGACTGTAACATCATTCATCAGCCCCCTCATGTTCCTGGGCAGTACTTTCCCTGACATCACTCACTGGCCTTACCCCTCCAACTGTGATAGAGGTTATTTTGTCATAGATGAGAAAAGTAACTAATAAGACAAAAATGGAGGTGTTAGTGTGGTTTATAAGAAGTCAATCCGGCCCGGACCCACCCCCACCCCTTATTCTCTGTCTCTAGCCTGCCCCACAGTGCCGGAGTTGAAATGAATATCCACCTTGAGATTCAGTCCTCTAGTGCTCCAGAGGTCTTCAGTGATCCTGTGCCACAGGACTTTTTGAGGACGCTAGAATCCTTTGAGATAAAGGATACACTGAGCCTGAGCTCCTGGTGGAGCAGAACTAATGAAGTGTTCCAGTTAAAAACCAAGGCACCCCAGGGAGCCACGGAAGCCAAGCGGCTGCCTTCAGCAGGTTGATAGGAGCCCTCTGACAAGGGGGTTCTCTTGGAGAAGAAATTCTTCCTGCACGTTCTTTCCGGCCCTTTGCTGGGGCCCTTTACTTAGCATCTGAGTGCTCTCTGAAGGTCTGCTGCTGAAGACAGTCTCTCTGACTTGTGGCTCAGCCAGTCGTATTTCGAATGCACCCAGCTCCTGTGTACTTCGTGGTAGGACCCATGCAAATGAACCCAGGACTGCTGACCTGCCCGCCTGTTCCCTTTCACCGTGGTTTTCCTAGGCATGTGCCTGCGGTGAGGCTGCTCCAGGGTGATGGACCAGAAAGCGCTACCACCAAAGACACGTCTGTTAAAGATCCTTATCGCCGAGTGGAATGATTTTTACAGGACTAAGTTAAATCGAATGATTTAAGTAACTATTAAGTGAGACGGCCCTGTGGGTAAAGACTCTTGCTGCCAAGTCTAGTGAGCCAAGTTTGGTCCTCGGGGACCCACACGATGGGAGAAGATAACTTCCCCCAAAGTTTCCCTCTGGCTTCCGCATACTGGCCAGAGCAGCATGCTCACACGTATATACAGATACACATGCAATAAATAAATGTAGAAAACAAGCAAACAGAAAACAAGTATTACTGTCTCAAAAATGTAGTCTGGAACTTTCTCTACTCCAATGTATGAATATGAGTTTTTTACATAGCTGAGCAATTATTTATAGAAATTAACAACAAATACATATTTTTCAGATGAAGTCAAATAAGAAAAGAACTGATTAAAAATTTTTGGAGCCGGGCGGTGGTGGCGCACGCCTTTAATCCCAGCACTTGGGAGGCAGAGCCAGGCAGATCTCTGTGAGTTCGAGGCCAGCCTGGACTATCAAGTGAGTCCCAGGAAAGGCGCAAAGCTACACAGAGAAACCCTGTCTTGAAAAAAAAAAAAAAAAAATTTGGAAACAAAGATTACATTGGAATAAAAGATCAGTCAAAGACAGAGGTGGAAATAGTGCTGAGGAACTCACACAGGAGACGGCATGGGCAGACAGCAGCTAGGAGAAAGAAGTTTTGAGTCGTGAATAATAGATGAAGAGGCTCCAAAGTAAACCTTTAGAAGGTTCCAGGGGGAAACTGACGAAAGGAAATACGAAGGAACAACATCTAAGGAGAAAACGGGCAAGAATTTTTAAGAATTGAAGACAAAGGTCCCCACACTAAAAGTTCACATCCAATCTGAAACAGCAGAAACAGGTCCATCCACATTGTAGCGGGGCTGGAAATCGTCCACGACCAATGGAGTCCCCAAAGCTCCCGAAAAGGCAGGTTACCTACAACTGATGGCGGCAATCCACACGGCAGCGTCATCAACAGGTAGAATAATTATTCAGACTGCTGTAGAAGAACAATCTCCAACCTGGGCTGCCTTGTCACACAGCGCTTCAACTCTGACTGAGGAGCAGATGGAAGACCTGGAAGTATCCCCCTCACAGATCCGTTAAAGGAGTAACTCGAGGTAAAGAGTCTACTTAACAACAGCCAAGGCAGACACAGTTTTCAGCCCACTTTACGGTATGAAAACTGAGCCACAGAAAGGTGAAGAAGTTCTCAGAGCTAATGGGGGCCAGGATTTGAGTCAGGCAGTCTGGGGGACGCTGAGTGAAAGAGACCAGTGCAGGACAAGAAGCTGATGAAAATACATGGATACAATTTAGTCGACCACAGACTTTGATAACTGAACACCAGAACAGAAAGACCATGATTCATTCTCTAAGTAGCCAAATTATGCCTCTTGGTGTGTTTAGGGAGATGGCAATAAAGGGTAACTTCAAGTTTTTATGGACACGCATGAGCTGGGCATGCTGGTGCACACCTGTAATCCCAGCATTGGAATCAAAGGAGGAGGATGTTGGGTTCAAAGCCAGCCTGTGCTACATAGCAGACCCTGTCTAAATAAATAATAAGGCCGGGCGGTGGTGGTGCACGCCTTTAATCCCAGCACTCGGGAGGCAGAGTCAGGCGGATCTCTGTGAGTTCGAGGCCAGCCTGGACTACCAAGTGAGTTCCAGGAATGGCGCAAAGCTACACAGAGAAACTCTGTCTCGAAAAACCAAAATAAATAAATAAATAAATAATAAGTAAATAGTTAGATAATTCAAATGGAAATTTAAAAGTTACAATTGTGTATGTTTCAATTATAGATATGCCACAATAAAGACAGATATGTAATGTATAGCTTCCAAACCAGAAGAGAGAAGTTAAACATGGATCAGAACATTTACAGTTCAACAGGAAGCCAGAAAAGCAGGAAGACTATGAAAAAGGAAAGAAAAGTTAGAAGAGAACAAAACACTGTAGAAAGGTATTTTCAAATATCAATAACTGCAATAAAAATATGAAATGAGCCAGCAAGATGGCTCAGCAGGTAAAGGTGCTTGCAGCCAAACCTGAGGGCCCTGATTTCATCTCAGGACCCACATGGTGGAGGGAGAGAACCAATTCAGGCAGTCTCCTGACCTCTCCAGGTATGCTGTAGCATGTACACACACACACACATACACACACACACACACACACACACACACACACACACACAAATACTAAAATTGAGACTTAGTGTCCAAATAATTATGAAGGTAAGAAAAATTGAAGCCCTGGTGGGTATTTATAATAAACAACATTATAGGAATGACCTACAGTAGGAAGACTTTTCTAACTCCTGTGATCAGAGAACTATTAATTTAGCATTGAGTCTTTTCCTAATTACATTCTAGAGAGTATTAGCATTTAGCATTTGGTAGTCTTGGCATTTTTACCTTCTAAGATTTAAGATGGATTGCTTTCAGAATGTTTTTCTTTTCTTTTCTTAAGATTTATTTATTTGTTTTATATATATGAGTGCTCTATCTGCACGTATGCCTTTATGCCAGAAGAGGGCATCAGATCCCACTATAGATGGTTGTGAGCCACCATGCAGGTGCTGGGAATTGAACTCAGGACCTCTGGAAGAGCAGCCAGTGCTCTTAATTGCTGAGCCATCTCTCCAGCCCCCAGAATGCTTTTCTAACTGGCATTCTAGCCAGTCCTCTAGCCCAGAAAGGGGTAAAGGGCTACATAATTCATAAGAGTTGGGTGATCCAAGAAAAAAAACCTACTGATTATACCTTCGTTTGTGGGAGGGGGAGTGGGGGGATGGGTGTGCGTGTAGGGTCAAAGGACAACTGTCTTAATGTCATTTTTCTTCTTCCACTTTGGTGTTGAGGTAGCGTCTCCTTGTTTCTGCCGCTGAACACAGTGTCTCATTGTCTGTCTTCACCTCCCATCCCCCCATAGGAATTCTGGGATTACAGAAGGGGCCTCTGCATCAGGCTTTTGAAAGTGTGGGTTCTGGTGATCCGACTTGCACAGTCAGATTCATCGTAGCAAGTACTCTTACCAGCTGAGATGTCTCCCCAGACCTGGGTAAGTTTCAAAATGTAGCACCCAGACAACTATACTAACCAGGGGAGTAACTTTTGTTGTCTACGCACTCAATGTGGAGCCAAACTGGAATTCTCTTTAAGGATCAGTACCATGGGTTCCTGGTTATGAATCTGAGGATACACATGTTTTGTTTTTTGTTTGTTTGTTTGTTTATTTCTGTGGAAAGTGTGCTTTTTTAGTTGTAACACCATTCTCTCTGTGTGTCTCTCTCATTTTACATTTATTTATTTATTATCAAGTGTGCACATGCATGCGTCAGAAGTCAACTTTCAGGAGTCAGTTCTCTCCTACCACAACATGGGTCCCTGGAATCTGGCTCAGATTGGCAAAAACTCGTGGCAAGAACCCTTAACCCTCTGAGGCATCTTGCAGGCCCTCTCTAACGACAATCTCAAAGGACTTTCAGGGTCAATCTTGACTGCAAGGCATAGAAAACTCCTCAACTAACCACCTTCAAACTGAGATCTTCAGGCAGCTTCCAGCACCTCCCAGCAGGGTGGTGGGTGGTGAGTGGGGTGGGGTCAGGAAGGGAACTACACCCTAAGACAACCTCTTTGACAGTTTTAAAGCCTTGCCCAGCTCTGTGGCCACAAGTCCAGGTACTTCTTTGCTTTTCTCCATCTTTGATTTTGTTATTTCAAGGATGTTATACAAATGGATCCAGACGGTATGTATCAATTTCCTCCCCAGCTTTCCCCCCATTGTTCTATTTATTAATAATATTTCGTTTCTTTTCTATCTTTCTTTTTTTAAGTCTTTTTCCTGGGTATGGTCTAACATGTTTTTGTTTTTTTTTTTTAATTTGTTTGTTCACTGAAGGACAATTGAATAGCTTCTACCAGGGCTGGATTAAGCATGAATAAAGCCTCTATGAACATTTACATACCCGTTTCTTCAAGGTCATAACTTTTATTCATCTGAACAATGCCCAGGGGTACAACTGCCTATTCATATGGAAAATATATGTTTAATTTTAAAATAAACTGCCAAACAGTTTTCCAGGACAGCTGTAGCATTTAGCATTCCTGGCAGGGATGTACACGTAATTCAGTTTCTCTGCATTGTCGCTGATATTTGGTACGGTCAGTTTCTAAAATGCTCATCATTCTGATATATACATATACACATATATATGGTGTTGTTTCACTGTGGTTTGTTCTGTTTTCCTCAATGGCTAATGATGTTGGGCATCGTGTGTGGTGTGTGTATGTATGTGTGGTGTGTGTGTGGTGTGTGTATGTGTGTGTGGTGTGTGTGTGTGGTGTGTGTGTGTGGTGTGTGTGTG
>CABHPP010137031.1:2527-42819 GCA_902168425.1 Peromyscus attwateri | reverse complement strand
CCCACAGACCTTCGTTCTGTGTCTCAGAAGGCTGCAGCTGTCTCCCATGTTCATCTCAGCACACCAGCCTCCTCTCTAAGACTGCCTGTTCGGGCCTCTCTGTGGCCTGCCTGTGTTCCCAGAGCTCTGTGAGACTGCTCTGCTTAGCTTATAATCCCTCTCATGCCCACCTGGGATGTGCCAGAAATACACGGCTGTTATCATATTAGAGAGTTTACTAATGTGGAGCTGGGAGCGAGCTGGCTGTACACATGTTCAGTCCACAGCACCTTGAGGGTGGGAGGGAGATCAGCTAGTATAATTAACTGTAGTACCACAATTGATCTCAGTGCACAGATGCAGAAATTTTCTACAAATTGACAACCATTGTTAATAATTTCAAGTAACGAAGAATGTGGATTTCCTTAATCCGTTTTTAAGTACCTAGGAAGAGGGCAGGTGTGATGACGCAGTCACTAAGAGCACTGGCTGCTCTTCCAGGGACCTGAGTTTGGTTCCCAGCACCGCTGTCACAACCACGTGTAATTGCCAGTCCAGGAGATCCAAAATCCTCAGACCACAAATGTGTCCATAAATAGTGTTTAGAGTACTGAGCAAACCTAGCACAATGGTAAATGTGAAACGAGGCAGCCTCTTCAAGGTCAGAAGCAGACAAGAATGACAGCGGGCCCTGCTTCTGTTCGGCATTATTCGAAGTGTTCAAGTCACTGTACTATATAGTAATAAACCCAAAAGCAGGAGATACAAAAGGCGGAACAAAAGTGTCAGTTATTTATCTGCATGTCCACAGGAAGCACTTATATGTGTGGGACTCTTCATTTTGTTTGTTTGGTTGGTTGATTTTTGAGTCAGGGTTTCTCTGTGTAGCCTTGACTGTCCTGGAACTCGCTCTGTAGACCAGGCTGGCCTCGAACTCACAGAGATCCACCTGCCCCTGACTCCCAAGTACAGGGACTAAAGGCGTGCGCCACCATGACGCGCTGAGACTCTTCACTTTTTTAAATTTAGTGTATGTGCACATGTGCACGCCATGGCACACGTGAGGAGGTCAGAGGACAACTGGCAAGAGTCAGTTCTCTTCCTCCCTGTGGGTTCCAGGGATCGGACTCATGTCTCCAGACTTGGAGGTGAGCATTGGTACCTGCTTCGTTATCCCACTGGCTTGAGGCTCTTTAGCCAAGGTAAAAGCGCTTTCTACACAAGCCTGACAACCTGGAGCTCCAGCCCCAGGACCAGCTCCACAAAGTTGCCCTTTGACCTCCACCTACACGCTGCCCCCACCCCAGCTGTGCGTATGCACACATTTATATTAATAACTTTGTTTTGAAGTAGACTAGTGGTTGGGTGGTGGTGTCACACACCTTTAATCCCAGCGCTTGGGAGGCAGAGGCAGGTGGATCTCTGTGAGTTCAAGGCTAGCCTGGTCTGCAAGAGCGAGTTCCAGGATAGTCAAGGTAAAACAGTGTGACCCTGCCTCTAAAAAAAACCCAAGTAGACTAGTGATGTCCAGTGCCAGGGGTTGGAATAGAGAGTTTGTGCTAAAAAGTCTTCTTTGAAGTGATGAAAATGTTCTAGAATCAGACCATGTACAACTTTGTGAATGTACTAAAAATGTTCACTGAGGCCAGGCCTGGTGATATATGCCTTTAATCCCAGCTCTTATAACGTGAAGGCAAGAGGGTCAGGAATTTCAGACCCAAAGTGAGTTTAAGGCTAGCTGGGACTTCCTGAGATCCTGCCTTAACAAACTAAATAAATGATGATGATAAACGATAAAGACAAACGCCATTGAATTGTGCACTTTAAAGTGGTACATTTTGAGCTGGGATGTAAAGCTCCTGACATGTAAAAGGGCCCTGGGTTCCATCCCAACACCACAGAAGAAAAAGAAACCAGACCGACACATTAATCAGAACCCTTTCCAGACTTCCATATGAGTCCAATAAATTGACCTCCTCCCCTGAAGACACATCTGTGGAAATTTCCACCAGCAAAATCCTGGAAATGTTACTCACACTGCCTCTCTGGCCACGAGCCAGATGTCTTCCTTCAGTGGTTATGCCAACATGGCTCATAAAGCAACAATAACAGAAAAGCCGTTGCTGCATCCATCTCTCGTGATAGCCAAAGTGAAGAAAATAGATCCTCTCGCTCCATTCCCCATGCCCTTTTCAGTTCAGTATCTGGGATATCCAGGGTCACAAAGTCACATCCTTGTGAAAAAATACTGCAGCCTGTTGCTATACTCATAGTTAAAGGACATGCTAAATATACTCTAGATTTTCACAGAAGATACAACTTTTTTATCCCAAAAAAGTATAAAAATGGGTAGATCTGAAATGCTCTGCGTGGCTCTTGGCATACAGTAAGTGCTCAGTAAGTGTTAACTGTTGCACTGGCTGAATTCAAAGGCACTCCATTACTTCCTGAGTCGACTTCTTGGTCTTCCTAAGTCTCTCTTGCTTTGTGCCATGCCCTCCAGTGCCCCACAGAGTTGTCAGGAGCCATGAAATCTGACGAACTGACTCAGGCTGAGGCACAGACGGCTGATGAGTCTGGTGTGGGGCCACCTCCCTTTTCCAACTGTGTTTTCAGCAAATTGTTCTCGGGCTCTATTACATATAAGCTACCAGTACTTGATGCCCCTGTAGGCATAAGAATACACCGTCTTCTGCTGATAAAAATGACCCCAAATGACCCTATTGCCTCCCCAGCTGGATGGAGGAAGACCTGCCCGCACTCAAGCAATGCTGTCTCCTCAGCAGCATGGCAAAGAGGGCCATCCAGAGGACTGGACTTCTGACTGGGACTCGGACACAGGGACCAGTGAAAGACCAGGTCTTATGCTTCAACAGCCCAAATACCCACCCTCACTATCATCCCTAGACCCCATCCCCATCCAGATCCTCCTCTCTGGGCCTACACTGCCAGCAACATTCTAACAGAGAGGCCAGGATGGGAAGACCTAGGGTACCAGACACACCTGGGATGTCCTAATCACTTCCCAGAGCCAAAACACCCTTGTGAAAGAAAAAAAAAGAAAGCAGTGTGAAGAAGCATTGAGAAACACACACACACACACACACACACACACACACACACACACACACCACCGTACAAAGCCGGCACACCACTGCTTCTCCGCATTCAGCTGAAGGGGATGCTAAAGGAGATGGACGAGCCACAGAGAAGGTCTGCAAGGTTGTCTGTAAACCTGCTCCTCCAAGCCTAAAGCCAGAGCCCAAGCCTAAAAAGGCCCCTGCAAAGAAGGGAGAGAAGGTCCCAAGGGAAGAAGGGGAAGCGGATGCTGGTAAGGATTCGAATAATGCTGCAGAAAATGGAGACGCCAAAACAGAGCAGGCACAGAAAGCTGACGGTGCTGGAGACGCCAACTAAAGTGTGTGCATCTTTGATAACCGTGCACTTCTGGGGACTGCACAGTTTGATATGCTATTTTTATCAAGTCTTATAAAAATGCAGAATTTTGTATTACTTATTTTTTTTAAAGCTATGCTGTTAGCACACAGAACACTTCCTTGTTGGGGGAGGGGGTGAAGGAACATGGGTCACTAACACAATGTCTCCCAAGCTGGATTGAGGGCAGAGAACATCTTTCCCTGATAATTTTGAAAGACTCCTGTTGGCTCCTAGGAGAGACGTCCTGGTGTTGACATATGTGGCCACCATGACACAAAATGCCTTGTGGTGTGGGAAACTCTAAATTCATTTTATACTCTCCTCCCCTGTACCATCAACATAGACTTAACTCCCTTAGAAACAGAGACCTGTTGGAACCTGACCCCCAAAATGGTTTTGCCAGTCTATTGGGCAATCTGTACTTCTCAGTGACGACATTGAGTGTTCTCAAAAGAGGCAGCGGTTCCTTTTAAAAAGACGTGGATCTTCAGTTTGATAATTCACTCTAAGCTCTTCTCCCTGTCCAAGGCATTGAATGAAAACTTTGTCGGGTTTTATAGTGACTTTCTGATTTTGGTAGTCTATACAAGAAGGGAACTTGGAAATTCTTGTATACCATTAATGATTGTCTGCCTATGTCCTGCCTGAAATAGCATGATTGTTTATGGACAGTATTTTTAATGAAGCTGGATACAGTTTAGCTTGGAGAAAAAAAAAAAAAAGAAAAGAAAAACAGAGAAGTAAATCTATAAATAATCAAGGCTTGGGCTGGCAAAATTATTGAGTGGGTAAATGTGCTTGCTACCAAGCCTGATGGCCTGAGTCAATCCCTGGGACCTACATGGTGGAAGGAAAAGAATTGACTCCCCCAAGTGTTTCCTGACCTCTAGATGTGCATGTACACACAAAATAAATAAATAAATGTAAGTTTAAATAGTAAAAACTAGTCATTAAAGCTTGTTCCCAAACCCTTGGAATTCTCCTGCTCTGACCTCTTGGTGTGTGTGGAGACCAGACACGGGCGTGGGCCATATGGCTCTACCACTGCTGCTAAGAGATATGGGAACAGCTACATCTCAGCCAAACACTAGGCAAAAAAATAAATAAATAAATAAATAAATAAATAAATAAATAAATAAATAAATAAAAAATCTGGCTTAATCCCACAATCCTGAGAAACTGTGTTGTATTATCTCTCTCTTACTGATAAGAAAACTGAGCTCCACTATAGCCAAGGTTACTAGCTGTTCAGAGATTTAGCTGAAGCTGGATCTAAAAGACACTGAGGTCATCCTGATGCTCTCCTCAGGACACACAACCCACCTTGAGCTGTACCAAGGATCCTTCCATGGCTCAGATGGGCCAGACTTCACAAGGGGTAACCCCATTTTCTTTGCACAGTGTCCACGCCTCCTTCTTTAGAGACCCTCCTGGTACAATAGGTCCCTGCTGTATACAGCCTCATTCTTTCTCCCAGATGATGCTGGCCCCAATGTCAGCTTCTTTCTCTCTTCTGCAAAGTACAAGCTGCGGTCACCAGATAAGGGTTCAGGGTCAGGTCATTGTTCTTACCATCAGAGCCTAGACCTGGGAGCAGCTGAGTGACTCCTTCTCGGTCCCCAAGCTTAACTCAGAAGTCTGATGGAGCCAGCAGCCAAGAAATGCTGGCTGAATAAATGAATAAGCCCATAAATATCTTCATATCTCACACATGTTAGTTCACACTATTAATTTTCAGAAATATAGTCTCATAATTTAAAAAATTTAGAGCACTCATTGATTACATAGACACTTAACTTTTTACTGAAACGACATGCATATCATAACATTTCCTGTTTTAAATGTGTAATTCACATAATTTGATAACATTAAGTACGTTTGCACTGTCGTACAATGACCAGCACCACCCATCTCCATCCCTTTTCATTCCCTCATGTTAAAACTGCCCCCACTAAACACTACCTCCCTCCTTCCCCGCCTAGCCCTTCCTCCTCTCTGTGATTCTGACTACTCTAAGTGCTTCATCTGAGCAGAATCATGTCACACTTCCTTCTGCGTCTGTTTTATTTCACACAGCATATGTTCTGGAAAGCCAACACTGTTGGAGTCGCATCATGTCAAAAGTCACGTCTTTCTTTAAAGACATTCGCTGAGGGGCTCAAGAGATGACTCCGTGGGTAAAGTGCGTGCTATGTAAGTTTGACAACCTGAGTTCATCCCCGGCATCTACGTGAAAAGCCAGACATGGAGGCGCATGCCTGTAATTCTAGTACTAGGGAGACAGAGACGGGGGATCTGTGGAGCTCCCTGGACGGCCAGTCTAGTCAGTCAGTGAACTCCAGGTTCACTGAGAAACCTTGCCTCATGAAACAAGGTGGAGAACAATTGAGGAAATACCTGACATTGACCTCTGGCCTCCATTCACATGTGCGCTTGTGAACACATGCATACACTACACATACATGTGTGTGTGTGTGTGTGTGTGTGTGTGTGTGTGTGGTGTATATATACATACATACACCACAAACATATACCATAAACACACACATATACACCACATATATAAACAATACACATAAACCACACATATACACCATATACACACACATATAAGTATATACACTGTAGTCAGAAGTTTCTCTGGTCCTGCCTGGCCCTGCAGTTGGGACAAATCTCTCCCATTCATGTCCTGCAGCCGCTTGGTCCCAAGTAAGCACACAGGGGCTTATATTAGTTACAAACTGTGTGGCCTACAGGTCAGGCTTCTTGTTAGCTAGCTCTTATAACTTAACTCAACCCATTTCTATTAATCTATCTGTTGCCATGTGGCTGTGGCGTTACCGGTCTGCTGGCATCTTGTTGCTCCTTGGGTGGCAGGCTGGTGTCTCTCCTCACTCTCCTTTCTTCTCCCATCTCTCTAGTTGGAATGTCCCACCTAACTTTATTCTGCCTCACCATTGGCCAAACAGCTTTATTTATCAACCAATCAGAGCAACACATATTCACAGCATACAGAAAGATATCCCACAGCAATACACCATAAATATATATGTATATATATATACACATATCACAAGTATATACACCATATACATACATACCACAACACACAAACATATACAAATACACCACATATATACATACACTGTATACATATAAAATAAATAAATAAAATGTAATAAAAATAGAAATAAAGTATCAATGGACCCATGCTGCAGGCAGGGCCTTGTATCACTGATTCCATGGATGAAAAGGTAAATGACAATCTCAGATCTAAGTGTCAGCCACCTCATTTCCTTCCCAAAGGAAATGGAGGAGAGGCAGTTACCGTGCCGGCCTTCTGGTCCTGGTCTCCACCCTTGAAAGGGGTTTTCTACAGCCTATAGACCATTATGGACCCGTTCTCCAGGTGTACCTGATGGTTCTAGAGGACAATTAAAAAGTGGCAATGACTAATGGGAGGAACTGCAAACACATCAAGGTAATGAGCAAACAAGGGACAGATGGAGTGTGTTGTCCCTCCTCAGGCCAGAATGGGTCCACGTACAGGGTCTCTGGACTCTTGGCAGTTCTAAAAGGAAGCAAGACTTTCCACCACATAGTGTTGGCCCTTCCACACCCATCACTACCTGCTAGGTGGCCACCAGAGAGACCTTGGGAAGAATGAAAATCAGAATTTCTGGGGGGAGGGTAAGAAACAGAGCAGGAAGGCAGCATTCACTGACCTCCCACAGGAAGCCAGTGCTACACCATTTGCCTCTAACTCCGGTATCTCGCCCAACAATCTCAAGGATCAAGCACAAGAGACATCATGGCCTCTTATTTGTAGTGAAGAAACAGAGGCTCAGGTGAGTTAACCAGCTACCCAGGGCCATACCGCTAATTCATGTTGGAACTGGCAAACAAAGTCAGGCTCAACAGCCTCAAGGCTCTTTTCTTTACCCATCATGCCTCATACCCCGTGATGGGAGTGACTCACCCTCATCCTAGCCCCCTGCATTGCCCAGACCCCAGGCACGTGTCTCAGAGAGGTGCACCACAGAGGGCCTGGTGAACAGCCCAAGGAAAACACTCTGCCCTCTACCTACAAAAACTGTGGAGAAGGCCTTCGGAAAGCAAGTCCTCTCTGAGACCTTAAGTGCAGAAGGAGCAAATGCCTGCGGCATTGACAGCTTGAACATGGGCAGAGCTTTGGATTGAAGTGAAGAATGCTCAGGCAGTTTTGCTAATTAATGATAGCTGAGTCATAGGAAAGAAGAAAAGTTGGCTCCAAGCTGATGCTGAGAGAAGGGGTGCCTCCTTGGAGTGCCTGAGTAGGCGGCCTGCAGCCTCCACTCTCTCCTCCAGCCCGGATGCCACCCCTCCTGGTACTTTCTCAGAGACAGAGCTGTACAGAAGCAGGGCCTAGCTCATCTGGTTCAGTTGAGCTCAGTTTAGCCAAATGATCAGTGAGGAAGGGATGGGGTAGAGTAGACAATGGCTGATCCTTTAAGACAGCTCCAGTTCGGTTTAGGGGTGACAGCTCGGACCTTGGCCAGGAAAAGCTCTCTACATCAATGTTCTTGATATTTCACTTCCACAAATGTCTTCCTTTGGAGTGCTCTCCTCTTGGTAGGGGATGCAGAATCAGCTGGCCTGTGGTAAAGTATCAGAGCAGAGTCAACTGGACCTTGAACTTCTTGTCAATGTGCCCAGCCAAGGAACTTCTAAAGGCCTTCACTGGTACACTCCATAGGTGCAGAGTGCTCAGACAGGCAGGGAGGCCTGTCCCAGGTTGTTCAGCTCCTGAAAACCTTCTTATACTGAGCTGAATCTTTTTCCTGTGGCTTCATCCTGTTCCCCATGGGTCACTGGAACAGATGTGCTCCAGTTGGGGGCAGTCTTGCAAGCTCACCACCAGCTTCTCTCCTAAGAATCCCAGTTCTCTCTGTTGTTCTTGGGGACCCTCCTGGCAGCCTCTCCAACAGGCTCAGTCCAAAGGCTCTAGAACACCTCTGCCTATTGTAACAAATGATAAGCAGAAGGAGCAGAACCCTGGTTATTTGTTTATACTCACAGAACCCACTAGCCTATGAAAAACAAGACTCCGAACTGGAGGCACAAGAGACCCCAGGGGAAGCAGCAGACACATTAACTCTGCACTTCCAGAATCAAGAAGCAGCCATTCCCTCAAACGTGTTCATGCGCAGGGGTGGGCAGTGCTGCTAGGCCCCTTGTGGAAATAAGGAACAGAGGATTCTAAGCTGCAGGACCAGCCCTCATAGGAGCCTTGAAAAAGTCTGGAGACCATGAAGCATTCAGGGCCCACACTTCAGTGCTCTGCCATCGAAGCCCCCCGGCTCCTCTCTCATGGCTCTGCCTCTTGTCATCCACCTCTTTGCTTCTCTCCCCTGTCAAGCCTGTGGTTGATTCACTACATTTTCCAGTCTGCGACCCCAGGGCAGCAGAGCCAGGCCTCACAGAGGCCATTTAGATGCTGCTGTTCTGGCAACAAGCCAAAGAGGCTCGCTGGCCAGATGCTGGAGACATCGAAGTTTACCTGGGAAGGCACACAAGCTCCTCCAGCCTGTGACTAACCCATGAAGGACACCCAGGCTCCCAGAAGGTGCACTGAGAAGGTGCTCATTTCAGTGGATAGAGAGAGTGAGAGAACCCAGACTTCTCGGCTGTCATGTTCTCACACAGCATCAGCTTGACTCTGATATCCAGATGGAGAAAGGGATCGTTCACAGCACCCAACAGGCCCCAACCCCAAACATCACCTCACTGCCTGTTAATCTGTAGCTTCCCTCACCCCTCTGGTAATTCTAATCTCTCCTAATAGAATTAAAATGCTACTTTGGGAATAAATTTAGTAAAAGATGTAGATTGCAGTCTTCTGTGAGCATTGTTGAGAGAAATAAGGAAGAGCTAAATACATGCTCGTGGGCTGGAAAACACAGTATTAGCAGGATGTCAATCCTCTGAAATTTATGTGCAGGCTCAGCATAATCCCAACCAAAATTCCAGCAGCTGTTTTGTTTGGGAATTGGTAAGTCAACTAAAATTTAAGTGGGATTTTAAAAAGAGATGCAGAATAGCCAAAATGTTGCTAATAAAGAACAAAATTAGAGCAATTACACTAGATGATTCTAAAACTTACTATAAACAGCAGTTTCTAAGATGGTGGGTATTGCATTAGGATACACAAATAAGATCAATGAAGTCTAAATGTAGACTTGCACATACAGTGACAGCTTGGTTTTTTTTTTGTTGTTGTTTTTTGTTTTGTTTTGTTTTGTTTTGTTTTTCGAGACAGGGTTTCTCTGTGTAGCTCTGCGCCTTTCCTGGAACTCACTTGGTAGCCCAGGCTGGCCTCAAACTGACAGAGATCCGCCTGCCTCTGCCTCCCAAGTGCTGGGATTAAAGGCGTGCGCCACCAACGCCCGGCGGTTTTTCTGCAAAGGCAATAAAAAACAAAAGTCTTTTCAACAAATTGTCCACCTCTAAGAAGAAAAAATGAACTTCAACTCCTTATATCATGCTACTAAGTTAAGCTGAAATAGAGGCCTGGAGGGATGGCTCAGTGGTTCAGAGCACTTGGGGCTCTTCCAGAAGACCCAGGTTCAGGTCTCAGCACCCACATCTGGAAGCTCATAACTCCTGTAACTCCAGGGGAGCCAATACCCTCTTCTAGCCTCTGTGGGTGCATGCACAAATGTGGTATACATTCATACAGACACATATGTGCACATAAGTAAAAATATAAAATAAAAAGGTTTTAATTGCCAGGCAGTGGTGGTGCATGCCTTTAATCCCAGCACTTGGGAGGCAGAAGCAGGCAGATGTCTGTGAGTTCGAGGCCAGCCTGGTCTACAGAGCGAGTTCCAGGACAGGCACCAAAACTACACAGAGAAACCCTATCTCGAAAAACAAAAAAACAAAAAACAAAACAAAACAAAAAGTTAATAAATCCTTTTTTTTAAAAAAAAGTTTTTAATTAACAGGGCTTGCGAGATGACTTAGCAGTTAAGGGGACTGACTGTCTGTTCTCCCAGAGAACCTGGGTTCAGTTTCTAGAACCCACATGGCAACTCACAGCCATTTGGAACTCCAGGTCCAGGGGATTCAACACCCTTTTCTAACTTCCCAGGGCACTAGGCTTGCAGAAGTTACTCCTCCACATATGCAAGGAAAACATTCATACTTATTAAACAAATCTAAAGACAAAACTCTAATTAAGTTGAAGTAAATTCTAGACCTAAAGGAAAAGCCAAATTCATATCACATCTAAGACAAAAGCACAGGGCAATGTCTTCATGGAATTTATGGGCAAACACAAAAAGCATTAGACATGAAAAATACTGTTGTTGCCAGGGGTGGTGGCTCACACCTTTAATCTCCGCACTTGGAGGCAGAGTAAGAAGGTCTGTTCTACATAGCAAGTTCCAGGACAGCCAGGGCTGCATAATGAGACCCTATCTAAAATAATGTAATAATAATTTTTTATTTTTATTTGATTTCATGTGCACTGGTGTTTTGCCTGCATGTGTGTCTGTGTGAGGGCGTCAGACCCCCTGTTACTGGAGTTGCACACAGCTGTGAGCGGCCGTGTGGGTGCTGGGAACTGAACCTGGGTCCTCTGGAAGAGCAGCCAGTGCTTTTAACCACTGAGCCATCTCTCCTGCCCTATAATAACACAATTTTAAAAATAACCATAGTGCTTAGTTTTTTTCTGGCTGATGTGTTTAAAAAATCAAAAGCTCAACAGGCAGTGGTGCACACCTTAAATCCCAGCACTTGGGAGGCAGAGGTGGGCAGACCTCTGTGAGTTCGAAGCCAGCCTGGTCCACAGAGTGAGTTCCAGGACAGCCAGGGTTACACAGAGAAACCCTGTCTCAAAAAACCAAAGATAGATAGATAGATAGATAGATAGATAGATAGATAGATAGATAGAAGATAGATACATAGATACATAGATACATACATAGATAGATGAACATAAAGAGCTCAGTAGGCAGGGACAGTGAGATGTCTCAAAGAGGAAAAACACTTGATGACCTGAATTCAATCCCTGGAACCCACATGGCAGAGAGGAACTGACCTGAACATGCATGTTATGGCATATACATACATGTACCAAAACACATACATAAAAAATAATAAGTAAAAGTTTAAAAAAAAAGATATATTAAATTTAAAATTCTGACAGAGGCAACTTAAAGGAGAAAGGCACATAGTTCAAGGTATAGCCCACCATGACAGGAAGTGTTTTCAGTAACTAGTCACATTGTACCCACAGTCAGGAAGCTGAGAACAGTGAGCACACAGCATTACTTAGTTCTCTTTCTCCATTTATGTAGTGCAGGGTCCCAGCCAGGGGATGGTGCTGCCCACAGTGGGCAGGTCTTCCGCCTTACTTAGCACAATCAAGATAACCTCCACAGGCATGCACAAAGGCCCGTCTCCCATATGATTAACATTAACCATCCCAGACAGTAAAGAGGAATTTATCAAAAATTTAAATTTCAGCCGAGTGTGGCACTTGTAATCCTGGCACTAGGGAAGATGAGACAGGAGGATTGCATCAAGTTTGAGAGCAGCCTGGGCTTCACAGTGAGCTTCTGAGCAGCAAGACTATACAGCAAGACTTCACCTCCAAAAAACTCACAAATAAAGCTGGCCTGGAGATCAGAGTGCGGAGCTAGCCACTAGAGGCCAGGCCGTGGTGGCACATATCTTTAATCCCAGCACTTGGGATCTCACACCTTTAATCGCAGCACTTGGGAGGAGGAAACAGGAAGTGATATGTCTGGGCAGGGAGAGGAAGTGATAAGGCAGGGTGGAGACAGGAGCTCGGCCCTTTCAGTCTGAGGATTCCTAGAGGTAAGAAGTCTTTCTAGTGGTTGGCTGCTCAGCTTCTCTGATTTTTCAGCTTTCACCCTGATATCTGACTCCGGGTTTTTATTATTAAGACCAATTAGAATTCATGTTACATCTGGCGTCCAACTTTTGAGGCCCAAATTAAAAAAAAAAAAATTAAAAAAAAAAAAAAGAAGCTGCTTGCCTGTGGCTTTGCAGCCACTGGCACGTGCCAGGCTGCACGCAGCCTGGTCTACAGAGCGAGCTCCAGGATAGGTTCCAATGCTACACAGAGAAACCCTGTCCCAAAAAAAAACAGAAAAAAAAATGGAAACACTATTATAATGGAGGGAGTTAGGTCTCTGTATAATACGCTGGAGGTTTGAAAATTGAGCAATAAAATGAGAGGATAGTGTCAATTATAAATACTGTCTGTTTAATCATTTTTGTTTTATCATTTAAAAAGTTGGTTAATATAAGTGCCAAGATAAAAGTTTTAGAAAAACTTATTAAAACAGATCATAGAGATATTCAGACCCAGACAAAGGAATTTAAAGTAGAACCAATCTCAGCAATGCATTATAAGGTTACAAAGGAACAGCCTAAGGGGTTCAAACAGCCAACCTTAATTTATCCAGTAACCTTATAGGAACTGCCAAGTGATAGACAGTTAGCTGTGTAAGAGCTGAATGGGCTCCTGTGCAAATGTTAGATTTGAGGAGATTCAAGGAAGCTATAGTCTCATATGACATGATGTGACAGGAATTGCTAAACGGTCTTATTAATAAAAAACACAGAGCCAGATATTGGGGTGAAAGCTGAAAGATCAGAGAAATACAACAAGCCAGCCATATTCTTACCTCTATGAAATCCTCAGCCTCAAGAGAGAGACTTCCTGTTTACTCACACCTTATATACCTTTCTGTGCCCTGCCATCTTCCTTCCTTCCTAGTGTTGGGATTAAAGGCATGTGCCACCACACCTGACTCTGTTCTCAGTGTGGCCTTGAACTCACAGAGATCCAGCATGGATCTCTGCCTCCTGAATGCTAGGATTAAAGGCGTGTGCTACTGTTGTGCCCAGGTCACAAGACCCCCAAGCAAGACCACCACAGAGCCAATATCCAATGCAAGCACACAGAGGTTTTTATTAACAAAACAAGCAGGCTTGGTCCGCCATCCAACACCCGACACAGTGGGTGGAGGAGAACGGCCCCAAGCGCTCACTTTAAGGGATTTATGTAGGAAAAGTTTACATGCAGCTCGGGATTGGACGAGGGGGCTAGGGGTGAGGCAGTTCTTTGAAGTTACTGGCTGAACTATAAGCATGAGGCTACTGATGGCTAAAGGATTCAGGGTATCTGCAGAGACATAATTTTTACTCCCTATGTCCTGCTTTTGTTGAACCCAGGATAGATACATTCAGATTTATTGTTCCAGTCCTACTCTCCTCTGAGGTCAACTTCTGGTCAATTGAGCCCATTACTCCTCATATCTTGTTTTGCCAAGTCTAGGATACACAGATTTACTGTTCCAGCCTTATCTTTCCGATAGGTTCAACTTTTGATCAGTTCAAAAACTGCTGGTCAGCAAATACCTTTGGAGGAGGGGAAGCGTCTCTCAAGATGGCGACTGATTTTTCTCTTTCACTACCACTGCCTGACCTCTATGTTTAATACAGTGGCTGGCTTTGTCCTCTGACCCCCAGATAGTTTATTGGGGTGCACAATATATCACCACAGCATGAATTCACCTTTTGTGAAGCAGATGTTAAACTCGTGGTCAACTTGTAATAGAATTATCCCTCAAGACTGGAGAGATTTGGTTACAGCAGTCTTGGAGGCTGGCCCTCAGTTACAGTGGAGGACCTGGTGGAAAGATGAGGCTAAGACCATTGAACAACAAAGTAGGGCTAAAGGTATGGAAATCTCCCAATATTAACTTCTTGGAGATGGAGTTTATGCTAATGTTCAAAGGCAATCTCTATATGGTGACCACACCCTGGCTTTATGTCATGAAGCAGCCTTGAATACTTGGGACAGAATTGAAGAAGTAGGAAAGAAAACTGAGTCATTTACTAAAGTTATACAGGGCCCAAAAGAAACCTTCACTGATTTCTTACAAAGATTGACTTCATCAGTAAATAGAATGATACCAAATTCAGAAGCTAGACAAATAATAATTGAATCTCTGGCTTTTGGAAATGCTAATGCACAATGCAAAAGGGTAATTAGGCATTAAAGGCAAGATCAGTACCCTTAGAGGAATGGATCCAAGCTACAGTCAATATTGAATCTCATAACCAAGATGATGCTTGGATAAGGGAGGTGATTTCCAGAGGTTTGAAGAAAAATAAAAATGTCAGGTGTTTCAATTGCAGTAACCAAGGTCACCTAAGAAGGGATTATAAACAGAGCATTCCTAGAAACAATGTTTCTTCTAAGAATAATCCCAACAGAATGCCCCTCCCTTCTGGAGTATGCAGATGTGTGGCAAAGGCAGACATTGGACTAATGAACGCAGATCAGCAAGGGACAGTCAAGGTAACCCTTTGACATTGGGAAATGCCTTGAGGGGCCTCTCACAGGCCCCCAAGTCAAATTTGGTTCAGTCATTTCCTGTCATCGTGGAGGAAACTCCCTTCCAGAGCAATTAAAGAACCTAATGCCTGTAATAAGAAACCTACTGCTCTGGATGATAAAACAGTTATAGAAGAGAGAACAAAAAAATTCAGAAGAAACCATAAATCAAAATAGATAAAGGTTCAATTTGAACAAGAAAGACCTCTTAAAAAGAAGAGGTGATAGTTCATCAAACAGTGTGGCCATTCAATCTAAACTAACTTATAAAACTAACAAATGCTTTTCATTTGATCAGATATAACTTGCCAAAAGGGAAACTCCCCAAAGTTCAGGTTGGGACAGGATTTTGTTTTTGTCTTTTCAGGAGAATGAAGGCATCCAGCTAAGGAATCTGAAGACTGCTGGACAAATGAGACATGTGAAGAAAAAGAACAAATCATCCAGAAAAATGTCCCAAGCAAAAGAGTAAATTGGCCTATTGGTATATCACATCTCCAACAAGATAAAATTTCATAAATCTTTCTAAATGTTTGTTTCTGCTCTTCTCTACAGACACATAAAGCAAATGGTCTTTTGTAGTCCCAGTCCAATTAAAAAATTAAAGCTGGCTTTGGAGTTGGAGTGAGGCTCTCTTCTTCTCTAAACCCAAGCATGCTTGTTAAAAGGAAAATTCAAAATGTCAGAAGAGCCACCTGATATGGGACAGAAGAAAAACCAAAATTAGGGATTATTTTATTGCTACTAATCTCATAATCCTTTGGTTTTATTTTGACTCTTTAAAGCTTTTCTTGAGGTATAAATATTATCTCAAGATTTATAAGATTAATTTATATAAATATTAAACTTTTTGTCATGATATTAATGGTTATATAGAGTAATGACTAATTCTAGAAAAAGGCTTCATCTAGCTTCCTGTACATGATTGCAGGTTTGAGTCTCTATCAGGTAACCAAGAATTAAGTTTTTATACTCTGGATATATATAACAAATATTGATCCTTTAACCTTTTTGAGATCTGCTGCATATGACATTTAAAATGTTTAAGTTTTCTGCAATGAACCATGACCACACCTAACAGCTACCTTTGAAGTCTCCAAAAGGATGATGGGGCCCCACAACTACGATTCACCAAGACAATGATAACACCACTAAGCTGAAAAACACCACCTAAAGATAGGCTTTGGACTACAAACTGCTCAAGACCATCTCAAGGTGGCTAGCTGAGATGATCCAGCCTCACAGACTTCTCTAGCCAGCACTTTCCCATTATGCAGAGACTGAACAACAAATGACACAGCTACCTCTCCCAGGACTTGACAATTAATTCAAATTTTTCTTTTCAGGATCCCCTAAAGGTGCCATCATCCCCAGATAGTAGGAAGTAATTTTAATAACATGATGCCCACATTTCCAAGAAGTGGAGTGGATGGTTTTTAGTCTTTCACTGGGCTATGAACATTTGTCATTGTTTAGGGGGGGTTGATTACAAATTGGTATTGATAATGGTCAGGAAAAAAAAGGCTGAACAAAGGAGATTAGATTCAGGGGGATATAGAAATAATAGGATAAAAGGGTAGATTATTGAACCTAATTTTAAAAAGCAACTACTTGTTTTAAATATTTTACATTGATATGGATCTTTGTATATTGATACCAAGTTCAGATTATTTTTGTTAGAACATACTGTACATACATTTCTAATCTTGTTCAAAGTATTGTACCTATACATCTCATTTTGAAATGTAATGCAAATTACTAGTCCTTGAAAGTTATTATTACAAACTATTTAGGATAATAAAGAAATGCAGGTTAGTAGTTAGTCACCTATTACAATTAAACTTCTAGTTATGTTAGGTATGTTTTCAAGGTCAAACAGATATATTTTAGGTAGACAGGTGGTCCTCAAACACTTCAGAGATCTACAGAACATGGCATTTAAGATGTTTTAATAACATAGGTTCTTTTTTTTTTTTTTAGTGACAATGAGACATGTCTGCTCCTGGCAATACCAATCTACATCAGAAAAGATGATGGACATTGACAAAACTCCACATAGAGTTTACTTTCTTTGTGGCAAAAGTTAGCCACTTGGGCAAGAAACTTCCCTTGCCTCAACTGCTGATAGTATGCTGTCTAAACTGGATAAGCAGGACAGAAAAGAAAGTGACTGCTGAACTTTGCCAAGACAAGACAGGAGAGTTCTTCAAAATCCTGCTTCACAGAAAAGTCTGTCAGATATGCTAGGCCTGTAGGCCAAAGATGAATACCCTAATGTTACAGAGGAACCTTGGGTGACTGTCCAGACAGCCAGCTGTTTCTGTCATTTTTCACATCTTTTGGAAGTCGCTTGCTTGCATTTCCTGCTTACTCAGGTAATATTATTTCCTTCTAGGGTCTCTGTTGGAGTTGAAGACTTTATAGTTATAGTCATAGTTTTCCCTGTTGCCAGATTCAGAAAAGAAATTTGCTAAAGAGGTGAAAAGTGTATAAGGTTGAGAGACATTAAAAGATAATTTTGGTAATGCAAGTTAGAAAGTAAATTAGGAGCCGGGTGGTGGTGGCGCACGCCTTTAATCCCAGAACTCGGGAGGCAGAGCCAGGCGGATCTCTGTGAGTTCAAGGCCAGCCTGGGCTACCAAGTGAGCTCCAGGAAAGGCGCAAAGCTACACAGAGAAACCCTGTCTCGAAAAACCAAAAAAAAAAAAAAAAAAAAAAAAAAAAAAAAAAAAAAAAAAAAAAAAGAAAGTAAATTAGGTACAACTTTTGGGTTCACCAAGATAAGATAGATATAGAGTATTTTCTCTGAATTTGTCAATTGTTAATGGACTAGACATTGTTGATATATTTATTGCCTGTATATGTTGTATATAGTTATTGTACTTATTGTATATAGTTTTTCTTATATTAGTTATAATCTTTTTATTTTAGACAAAAAATGGGAAATGTGGTGATATTTTGTTTGTGCTCTAACAAATAAAGCTTGCCTGGAGATCAGAGTGTGGAGCTAGCCACTAGAGGCCAGGCAGTGGTGGCACACACCTTTAATCCCAGGGCTTGGGATCTCATGCCTTTGATCTTAGTACTTGGAAACAGGAAGTGACATGGGTGGGCAGAGAGAGGAAGTGATAAGGTGGGTTGGAGACAGGAGCTTGGCCTTCTCAATCTGAAGATTCCTAGAGGTAAGAAGTCTTTCTAGTGGCTGGCTGCTCTGCTTCTCTGATTTTTCAGCTTTATTTTTCAGCTGATTTTTCAGTCAGGAGTTATTTGACTCCGGGTTTTTATTATTAAGACCAATTAGAATTCGTGTTGCAACAAATTCATTTTATTTTTGCTTTGTTTGTTTGTTTGTTTGTTTGAGACAGAGTCTCACTATGATGCACTGGCTGGCCAGGAACTTGATAAGTAGACCATAGACTCTGCCTCCTAGTCCTTGGATCAAAGGCATACACCACCATACCCTACCCAAAAACGTCACAAATTTAATTTAACACATCCATCAGAATAACTGAGTTAAAGAGACTGGCTATACCCAAGTTTGAGAGGATATGGAGCTTCCTGAACTCTCAGACTCTGCTCATGGGAATGTAAAATGGTAAAAATCACTTAGAGAAAGGGTCTACCAGTTTTGTTATTAAACTACAAAATAAAAACCCTATAACTCAGCAGTTTTACTTCGAATGTCCATGAAAACTTTGTATAAGAGAATCATAACAGTTTTACTTAAAATAGAAAGAGAAATTGTTTTTCTTTTTTCTTTTTTTTTTTGGTTTTTTTCGAGACAGGGTTTCTCTGTGTAGCTTTGCGCCTTTCCTGGAGCTCACTTGGTAGTCCAGGCTGGCCTCGAACTCACAGAGATCCGCCTGCCTCTGCCTCCCGAGTTCTGGGATTAAAGGCGTGCGCCACCAACGCCCGGCTCTTTTTTTTTTTTTTTTTTTTTAGTTGTAAATCATGGCCTGTGAGGTGGCTCAGGGGGTGAAGGTACTTGCTGCCAAGGCTGATGACCTGAGTTCAATTCCCAGCATCTACATGATGGAAGGAGAGAACTGACTCCCACAAGTTGTCCACACACACACACACACACACACCCCTAATAAATAAATATAATAAACTAGTAAGTCATAAACTTATTGGGGGGGCGGGAATGCACAAACTACTGTCACGACGACATGGACAAAGGAGTAGATAATTCATTATCTGATTATAGTCAAACACCTTATAATGGATTTCAGTCACCTATGTACCACAATACATAGGAAAGCCACAGCTATCCTGTGTACATATGTTCTATGGGTCTCAACAACAATGTGCTTGCACAACACCATGTTTCTAGAACATTCACATTGTTCTGTCACACAGGACTGTACCTGAACCTTAAGAACAGATACAACTAATCAATATGGGGGGAGGATATCACTAGGACGTAGGGATTGATTAGGATTGCACCCTTGAAGGCACTATCTGTGGTGGTGACAATATTGTATATTAGTTAAAATCTCAGTCTTATTGATATATATTTTACATTCCATGAAGTTCACCCTTTTAAAGTTCACAATGAGGCCTGGTGGTGGTGGCCCACACCTTGGGAGGCAGAGGCAGATGGATCCCTGTGAGTTCGAGGCCAACCTGGTCTAGAGTGAGTTCCAGGTCAGCCAGAGCTACATAGAGAAACCCTGTCTCAAAAAACAAAATAATAATAATAATAATAATAATAATAATAATAATAATAATAATAAAGTGCATGCGGTGGTTTGATTAGGAATGGCTCCTGTAGACTCGTGTGTTTAAAAGCTTGACCCATAGGAAGTGGCACTATTAGGAGGTATGGCATGTTGGAGGAAGTATGCCACTGTGGGGGCAGGCTTTGAAGTCTCATATATGCTCAAGCTAGGCCTAGTGTGGCATACAGTCTCCTTCTGCTGCTGCCTACAGATCAAGAACTCTCAGCTCCTTCTCCAGCAGCATGTCTGCCTACCTGCTGTCATGCTTCCCATCATGACGATAACAGACTAAACCTCTGAAACTATAAGCCAGCCCCAATTAAATGTCTTCCTTTATAAGAGTTGTCATGGTCATGGTGTCTCTTCACAGCAATAAAACCCTAAGACAGTGCACAACGCAGCAGGTTTTTAAACTGTATTTGTTTATTCTATGTGTATGAGTGTTTTGCTTTGTGTGTGTGTGTGTGTGTGTGTGTGTGTGTGTGTGTGTGTGTGTATGTGTGTGTGTGTGTGTACTATGTACATGTCTGGTACCCTCAGGAGTCACAGAAGGTGTCATATCCCCTGGAACTGGAGTTGCAGATGGTTGTGAGCTTCCATGGGGGTGCTGATAATTGAATCTGGGTCCTTTGCAAGAGCAGCACGTGCTCTTAACCACTGAGCATCTCTCCAGCAGATCTTAGAATCTAGTTATGCAACTCTCACCACTATTTAATTCCAGAAAAAATAGTGCCCTTCACACTCACTTTGTGTTGAAAAATGCTCAAGCAGTTTTTCTAATTAGAGGGAAACCACTAATCTACTTTCTGTCTCCGACTAGTCTAGACTTCCATAGAAATGGAATCACACTGTATACTACCTTTTGTGACTGCTCTTTCCACCTAGGATGTTCTCTAGGTTTATCTATGTGCCTTTTCATGGTTGAGTAATATTCCGTTGTATGGTTGAACCATGTTTTGTTCATTCATTTATCATTTCAGTTGTTATGCATGTGGGGAGGGAGGGGTTGACAGGGGAAGGTGCAAGAAAACCTCCTGAGGTAATACAAATGCTCTTGGTCAGCAGGGGTGTATATATTCATCAAAACTTGACAAGCCATATAAAAGAATCCCCAGAAGAAAGGAAGAGAGAGTGGACAGACAGAAGGAAGAAGGAAAGAAGGAAAAAATACATTGCAGGAACTGAATCATACTTCTCCTTCCTTTGGCATGGCCGTTGTTGATTACCAAAGTGAAACACCAGTGTGTCCTGGTGGAGACTGAGCCATGTGTGGGATCACTCCATGATGCCCTGGTTATGTGGGTGTGCTCACCTGCATCAGGGCACACTCTATCTTACAGAGCCAGCCAAGCTACCTTGTGGGAAGCAGAGTAAGTCTTAAGCAAATGTGTAAGGATAGGTTGGCATCCTCAGTGAATGTGTACTGTGGACATGACCATGGCCATGTACCAGGATGTCTCAAGGACCCCAAAGCCTCAGATCCATGGAAAGGGCGATGCCTTCCCTAGGTCAGGCTTATGGAAGTGGTGAAGCCTTCTGGTTGCTCCTGTGGATGTTAACAATGTGAGCAAAAACTAGTAACTGCAGCTTCCTCCTCCAGGATAACTGCAACCTGAGACTGCTCCCTACAGAGCCCTCCCACCCAGACAGTTAACTCCTCCTCCTTGTGCTGTGCATAATGAAAGTGCTGATTTCTGGGTATAGTAGGGGTCCCCTGCCAGAGCTAGCACAACCCACATGATCCTAGCTTTTCTGTGTATGCATCTGTTGTCTCTTCATTCACACATAGTCAGTTTTCCAGGACCAAGCTGAACAGGATGCAACACTACCCAAGGCCCTACTAGCTGAAGAACTGCAGGACTGTGGCCTGTCTGCTTTGGCCTGGGCCATCCCTGCACAGACCCCTGAGCTGAGTGAACCTTTGCTCTTGGAGATCATCTGTGCCCTTTGCTTTCCTAGGCAACTCTGTCAGGCTGAGTTGTCCTGCAGGGTAGATGTTCCTGCTGTGAGAGAGATAGAATCTAGTTAGCCTGTCAGTTTTCTTCCTTGATAGAAATCAATAAATTGATATCTGATGTCACATTTAAAAAGCAAATTGCCAGAGGGAAGCCATATTAGAGGGTGGTGAGAAATATGGATGAGGGTAATAGCAAAACACCTCCAGAACTGGGAGGGAAGATGTAGTGACCAGTGGATCAGAAAATGATGAGCAATGAACACTTAGTCTCTTTGTCAAAGACACTATTAATATGCAGGGTGGAAATGGTCACGTCGTCAAGTTCAATGGCATGTTCATTTGATTTGACCCAGTAGAGCAGTGTGCTGCACTGGAAACCTTGGTCCTGACATGTTTAGGGGTGGGCACTGACAGCAGGACATATGCAGAATGCAGACACCGACTGCTGTACCAATGGGAGCTGTAGACCATAAATGCCATAGAAGCCTGAACAGCAGACAGACCTGCTCACTGCCCTGGCCACATGTGCTGTGCTCTGTGCCAACACCTGGGATACGATGGTTTACCAAAAGGCAGCTGGTGTTCAGAGGCTTACTCACTGTCCAGCCCTGTAGACTTGGCTGTAAACTACTGCAATGTGCAGTAATGGCCATTAAAATGTAGAAATGTCCTAGCCATGCCAATCTAGAACTTCTGCCTGAGAGTAAGGGTGTGGAGAAGGGGTGCTTTGTGGAAGAGAGAAGAAAAGCTGGGGTCAGGCTGGTGACTTTCTTGAGAGAAGGATGGCTCTTGGAGTAAAGACACAGAGGTAGAAACATGCATACCTGGAGGGAAGCTTGGTTGAACTAGAGAAGTCCTCGGGTCAAGAACAGCAGTGAGAACCAAGGTTGAAGAGTATCTGCTAGGGTGGAGGAGGCAGCACAGGTCTTTAATAGCAGGAAGAATAAACCAACAGATGAGAAGACCCAGACAGTCACTGTGCATATGACATACTGGACTACCTGTGAACATGTCACCTTAAAGGACAAAAGGGATATTGAAGATATAATAATGAAAATGAGAGACTATCCTTACTATTCGGGTGGGTCCAGGGAAGTCCTAAGAGCTCTTACAAGAGGGATGCAGGAGACCGTGGTACTAGAAGCAAAGCTGGCAGCAAGAGGTGGGTTGGACCAATGTGAGGAAGGGATCACAAGCCATGGACAGTAGGCAGCTTCCATGCTTAAGTGGCCGGGAATTCTCTCCTGGGGTCTTCAGAAAGAATACAGACACCATGATTTAGCTGACCTTCAGAACTTCAAGCTACTAAATGTGTGCCTTGAACTACTAAATCTGTGGTTGTTCAATAGAGCAACAACCAGAGCCTGCGCAGCAGTAAATCAGCAGAATATACATACAGCTTGCACATGATCCCTTAAGTAAATCAGCAGTATACACAGCTTGCATACCACGATCCCTATGTTGATCATCAGTATATACAATTGCACATGATCCCTTATGTAAATCAGCAGTATACACAGCTTACATGTGATCCCTTCTGTAAACCCTTTCTTCATGCTCTGGATGGAGATATTTCCCTCTGAAAATATCATCCCAACAAAAAGAGCTGGAATCCACACCCTCCCAGCAAATGTAGACACATATTAGCTACTGCTTCATCCATTCACCCAGAAGGCAACCAAAATGGAACTAACATGAGCCCTTACAACACTTCTGTCCTCTGGTATGGGACACAGATGTACAGCACGCAGTTGTAGCACAATACATAAATGCTTGGATGAAGGTGAGCAGCGGAGAATACGGGAGCAGAGAGGAAGCCAGTAATACAGCTTCTCTCGGGGCAGACGTCCCAGCACAGGAGATCTTAGCTTGGCAAAGCAGTCAGAGGAAGGAGAACCCAAGCAAATGAAACCACATTTACCAAAGTGGGGGCGGGAGAACATATGGGAAACCACAGATTAACTGGGTATGGACAGACCAGAGACCACGCTGAGATAGTGGTTCCTGACAACATATAGACAACTGTTTCATGGCTGCTCTCTGGGCTCCTTCTCAGTTCCTTCTAGCTGCTGCAGGAAGGCTCAAGACAGGGAGAGGTCTAAGGGAAGCCTTCCCCAGTGGAGACAATAAAAATCTGCAACACACACACACACACACACACACACACAGGCCTAGGCAAGTACCCTGGGTTGAAGAACTCCCACCCTACCTCTGCCTGCATTCCCCTCACTTCCTGGGTATAGCTAGGTCTCCCTGTTACACCCGAATGGAGAGGCAACACATTTATCTCTAGAGACAGAGTCTCCTACTGGAACAGCCAACTCTCTAGCTGGTTTCTGGTTTCAGACATTCCTGGGTCGTTGATATCCCAAATGATAGTGACGAGCCACAGTATTATATCATATCTGCATGCAGAAAATAACTGTATCTTTGATAAAGCATTACACATGGGTAGTAACTGGATGATATCAGTTTGACCGCAAGAATGAGTAGATCTGTTGTAAATAGAAGATGGAGAGAGAAACGGACAAGATGCAAAGGGAAGCGTGGAAAGGAGGATGCAGCTAGAGGATGGATGTGGCAGCTCCCCTCTGCAGACAATCTACCTCGGCCAGTCTCACCAACACTGGAGGGCTTTCTAGGCCTCTGGACCTCGAAGAACAAGATTAGGATATGGGTGGAAGTGACCAGGAGGACAGACTCATTTAAACCCCTGATTGATCCTAAGTCAGACTCTCTGACTCAAACCTGCAATCCTTAACACTCAGGCTGAGCCAGGAGGATTGCCATGAGTCTGAGGATAGCCTGAACTATAGGTGAGACCCTGTCTCAAAACACGTCAACCAACGTAATAAACCACTGATTTTTGTCTGCAGTGCAAATCCAGGCCAGGGACCCAGTGTCAGCAGAGGCATGTGAGGGACTATAGTAAATACTAAGGAGGAAGATTATGGAAATAATTTTTAAACTGCCCTGCTCCTCTGAAGGCTGAGATGCAACTTCTTTTTCCTTCCTCAACTATCAGAGATGAATAAAAGAACTCTCTGTGCTTAGTAAGTCTGCGTTGGTGTGGGCCCACACTCAGCAGAACATGGTGGAGGGGGTGGGCAGAGTGATCAAAAACGGAGTCCCAGATGGTGCAGGCTCGGAGACGGGGGCTGCAGCGGAGGGGCAGTTTGCCAAGCAGGAGAAAAGACTGATCCAAAGAAAGCCAGAGGAGCAACATGTGGGGGAAGCTGAGCACGGGACAGACACCAGCTCTCTGGAGAGTCACAGCAGAATCCAAGACCCTTGCTGCTCTTCAGCCAGGGACGCCACAGAAACAGCTGCTGGCCTCACTCCACTCAGTATGTGGAACTTGAAGGAAACACGCAAGAATTCAGGAGTTCTGCTTAACTACTTGTCTGTACAGTCTCAGGCCAGTCAGTTCCTCTTTCCAGAACCATCTCATCTGGGAGGGTGAGTGGATAAAGATCTAACACCTACAGAGATAGTTGGACCATAAGAATTTGACAGCTCTCTACCCTAAACTCTACCAAAAATATGTTACTAATACTGCTCACCTGAAACTACCCGTCCAGCTTTCTTACTGTACCAGGGAGGAAGCTCGTGAGGAGTCCCTCCTCCAGATGAGACCTGCTCAGGGACCTGCTAAGTAGCAGACATGCAGACTAAAGCATTGAGAAAATGCCTTGTACCCACACAAGTCTATGGCTGAAACACACACACTGTCCAAGTCTGTGAAAGCCCAGAGGTTTGGTGTCTTTTTCTGGCCAGTAAAGAAGCACTATGAACCCACCTTCCCTATGGTGTCATGTCAAGGGTTGTCCCACCATATATGGCTCCTTCTCCTCCACCTCACTACACCTACTCGACTCATGGACCTTCAAACCTTCCTTCAATTAGACACATGTCACAACTTAGGGCGAAGGGGCCAGGAGCCGTGCTTCACCGTCCCACAGGAGGTCCCACTGGCAGTGGGTGGGGAACAACTGAGGTGGGCTCATTGCGAAGGCCATTTGTAAGGGCCTGTGTAACACAGCTTAGGCGGGGGCTTACTCTGTCCCTAGTTATACCACAATCTAGGATGCTCCCCTCAGGGAGGCTCAGACTCCACAAGCTGGCTTACTCTTGCACATTTACGTGCACAAGGAGGTTTGTCTGCCCCCTCATACGAAGTAAGGGTGTTGTAAGTGTAGCAGTTTAGAGCCCTGCTCCAGGGAAAGGTTTCTCCAATGTAACAACTCTGCCCTGGCAGGGGAAGGTTTCCCCCAGCAAAGCTGTTACAGTTCTGCTCAGGTTCCCCAGAGTGTAACAACTCTGCTCTGCTCTGCTAGGAGAAGGTTTCCCCGGAACAGTGGTACAGCCTTGCTTTGCTCCACTCCCGTGACAGAAGGCCGTCACCCAAACTTCATTCAAGAGATGCACTGGGAGGGCAGAATCCAGGAGAGTGACTGCCTCTGTCAGGGTGGGAAAAGCAGCTGCAAACTGAACAGGTGCAGGGCTTATACAGGGCTTCTTAGGGGTGGAGTTTTCCAGGGAGAGGATTTTCAGGGTGGGAATTGGTCAGTTCAATCCCCTTGAGCCAGACTGGCTAGATTTTTGTGCTCAGGGATTGGTTGGTTTATTTGGTCAGGGGCAGATTTGGCTCTGGTTTCAGGGCCATACTGTGTTTTTTTCCCTGGCCCTTTTTAGCCTTTTGGCTCTAATTTTAGGGCCAGGGTGTGTTTCTTTCACTGACTCTGTTTCCAGGGCCAAAGTGTGTTTCTTTGGCACTGGTTTCAGGGTCAGGGTGTGTTTCTTTGGCTCTGGTTTCAGGGCTAAAGTGGGTTTCTTCCACTGGCTCTGGTTCTAGGGCCAGAGTGGGTTTCTTTGGCCGGCCCTTTTACCCTATGGGTGTTTCCTAGATTAGAGGAAACTGAGCAATACCTACAACAGAAACAGATGAAAGAGTCAGGACTGATGGGGGAAAATGGGGAAAGGAGGGGGACTGAGATTCTGGGAACAAAGTAAATCCATCAACACTGTGCGGCCTTCACGCCGACTGGGTGCAGCTGGCTGAGTGAGCAGCAACACTTACTGTTACCGCCAACTCTGGGTCGGCTCTCCTTGCAAACACAGCACCTGTAAAAAGTTCTGTACAGATAGATAGCAAGCAATTTCATTTATTTTAGACAGGGCCCCACCACATAGCTCTGGCTGCCTTGGAACTCACTATGCAGACCAGGCTGGCCTCGAACTCCCTCTCAGGTGCTGGGATTGAAGACATGTGTGCCATGCCTGCCTAGCAAGTAATTTTAAAATCACTCATTCAAAGGGTACAACTCAATGGCTGTCATTGCGTTCAGAGTTGTGTAACCAGCATCCTATGACATTTTGTTATCCCCTAAGGAAACCTCTCCCCATGAACAGTGACTTCCTAATCTACCTTACCCTTCACCCTGGGTAACCTCTAACCTTTCTATCTCTACAGATTTAAGAAATAACATTTCCCCCTTTAGGTAATTTTCCTCCTATTAGAATACTCCATTGCCATGTGGTCTTGGGGGTTTAATCCAGGTCTCATAACCCATACATGGAGGATCAGCAAGCACTTAAAGATGCATAGCAACCCTAACCAATAGGGAAAAGGAATCCAAACCACAGTGAAATACCACCTAACACCCCGGGAAATGACTGATTTTAGTAAAGCCACAAAACACCAAGTGTGGGCTAGGGTGTGGAGAGATAAGAATCTTTGTTCACCGTGGGTGGGAAGTATGAACCGGTGAGACTATCATGAAAAGCACTATGGTGGGTCCTAAAAATTTACAATGGAACTGTCATATGATCCTGTAATTTCTCTGTGGGCTATATGCCCAAAAGAATTGAAAGCAGGGTCTGTAAGCAATATTGGTACACTCTTTTCACAGCTGGTCACTATTGGGCAGGATTCTTCTCAACCGCCCAAGGTGACGGCAGCCCAAGCATCTACATTCAAGGACGGATGATAACAAAATAGGCGTGTGGTGCAAAGGAATAGCATCCAACCACAAAAAGGAAAACATTCTGACATGACATCTACAATATGAATTAATCCTGACAACATTAAGTTAAGTAAAATTACAGTTTACAAAATGACAAATATTAAGCCGGGAGCTGGTGGCTCATATCTTTAATTCCAGCACTTGGGAGGCAGGCAGAGCTCTGTGAGTTCAAGGCCAGTCTGGTCTACATAGTGAGCTCCAGGACAGCCAGGACTGTTTCACAGAGAAACCCTGTCTCAAAACAAACAAACAAACAAACAAACAAAGACAAGTACTATGCAGTTTCCAAAGTAGTGGTCGCCACGTTCACCTCACAAAATGACAGCTACTGTATGATATATGAGGTATCTCTAAAGCAGCCAAATTCAGAGACGGAAAGCAGAATGGGGATGGGAGACAGGTGGGGGGGGGGAGGGGGGTTGGGGTCTGCTCTTCCTGTCAGTTAGATAAGAACAGGCTTTGCTTTGCTTTGGTTTCTTCCCATTGTAGTCTACCACATAGCAGTCGCTCAATGCTGAAGAAAAAGTGAGAAACTGATGAGGGCTGAGCCTTGGAGCCTCACTAGAACACCAGTTGTTTACCAGAACATGTCTTTATGTGTACTGTGTGTGCGCACAGGTGCATGTGTCTGTACATACGTGTGTATGCCAGAGGACAACTTTAGGTGGCATTGTCAGGAACACTGTTACACACCCCTCCTTTGGGACAGGATATTTCTTACTTTCTTTCCTTCTTTCTTTCTTTTTGATTTTTTTTCTGTTTTTTTGTTTGTTTTGAGACAGGATCTCACTATGTAGTCCTGGCTGTCCTGGAACTCAGTCTGTAGACCAAACTGGCCTTGAACTCACAGAGATCTGCTGAGATTAAAGACGGGAGCCACCAAGCCTTGTGTGTGTGTGTGTGTGTGTGTGTGTGTGTGTGTGTATGTGTGTGTGTCTGAGTGTTTTGCCTTCATGCATGTGTAAACATTCTGTGCAGGCTTGAAGGCCCGAAGAGGGTTTCAGATGCCCTGGAGATGGAGGCTGAGTTACATGTGTTTGTGAGCCACCAGATGCTGGTGGGAAGAGCAAGAGCAGCGTGGGCCCTTCGCTGTGCAGCCTCTGTAAGCCCTACAGTGAGCATTTTATTTTATTTCTATTTATTTATTTATTTATTTATTTGGTTTTTTGAGACAGGGTTTCTTTGTATAGCTTTGGAGCCTGTCCTGGAACACACTCTGTAGCCCAGGCTGGCCTGGAACTCACAGAGATCCACCTGCCTCTGCCTCCCGAGTGCTGGGATTAAAGGCATGCGCCACCACCGCCCGGCATACAGCGAGCATTTTAAGAGATGGAACTCAGGCTCTTATACTTGCAAGGCAAGTCCCTTACTGCCTGTGCCAGCCTCAGTCCATTACCAGAACATGGATGTGGTGATTTTGGTGTTCTCTGGCTCTGAGGAGCAGCACTTCTCAAACCCCAGAGACTGTACAACGATAAACATCACTATATTTGAAAACCATCCCTCGCCTAACATAGGAGGATTAGAAATTCAAGGTCAGCCTGGCCCACTTAATGAGATTAGGACTCCAAATAAGAAGTTAAAAGTGAGCTGAGGACATAGCTCAGTAGAAGAGAACCTGCTCAGCATGCAAGAGACAGTAGGTTCAACCCACAGTGCTGAAGAAGAAAGAAAAAACATAGTCATGATGGCACTCACCTGTAATCCCAGACTGGAGAGATGGAGGTGGTAGGGTCAGTAGTTCAAGATTATCCTCAGCTATGCAGGGATTTTCAGGCCAGCCTGGGCTACATAAGACTCTGTGTCTGAAGGAGGAAAAAAATAAACCTGCTTTTCTTCATTTTGTAATATTAATGGCATTAAAAAATGTTAAGCAGATAAACTTAAACAACATTATCAAAAAATTACGCACAGAGTATACTTAAAAATAAACACTCAGCCAGGCGGTGGTGGCGCATGACTTTAATCCCAGCACTGGGGCGGCAGAGACAGTCGAATCTCTGTGAGTTCAAGACCAGCCTGGTCTACAGAGCGAGATCCAGAACAGGCACCAAAACTACACAGAGAAACCCTGTCTTGAAAAACAAAATAAATAAATAAGTGGATGAATGAATGAATGAACGAAATAAACACTCAGAGGGCTGGAGAGACGGCTCAGTAGTTAAGAGCACTGGTTCTCTTCCAGAGTACCAGGGTTCAATTCCCAGCACCCACATGACATCTCATAATTGTCTGTAACTCCAGTTCCAGGGGTTCTGACACCCTCACACAGACATACATGCAGGCAAGACACCAATGCATGAAATTAAAAGATAAACTAAAAAAATATAAACACTCAGGCTCAGTTTGTTTTCCTTCTCAGTAGCTCCCAACTGTCAGCAAACAGGCTTGATCAATAATTTCTGCAAGATCCACTTACTGAATGCTAAATGCAAAGCAGGACAAACACAGGACCAGAGAGAGGCTTGGTGGGGAAGGTGCTTGCTGCCAAGCCTGGCAACCCGAATTCCAGCTGTGGGAGAGAACCCACTCCTCCACAAGCTGTTTTCTGACCTCCACGTGCACACATGGCAAGTGAGTGTACCATGTGCACACATAAAATACATGTGCTTTTTAAGAATGCCAAGCATGTAATACACACTAATTCACATACTTTTTTTAATGTGGGTGCTAGAATCAACCTCGGGTCTCCAGGCTGGCATGGAAAGCACTTATCCAACCGAGCTATCCCCCAGGCCCTTACCTACGCTTTCTGACACCGTGAGGTAGAGCTTTTGTTTGTTTGTTTGTTTGTTTGTTTTGCTTATGTCGTTTTGTTTTTTGAGTCAGGGTTTCTCTGTGTAGCCCTGGATGTCATGGAACTCACTCTGTAGACCAGAGTGGCTTTGAACTCACAGAGATCCCCCTGCCTCTGCCTCCCGAGTGCTGGGATTACAGGTGTGTGCCGCCTCCACCACCACCTGAATGGTAGATTTTGATACTTATATATTGAGAGCTGCTGGTAGCAAAAGACCAGGTAGCAGTGCCAACTAGTATTCAGAAGGTCAACCTATCAGAACCAAGGGTTCTGTTAGAGGAAACCATCACACAAGGAGTCATGGAATTACTGCCTTTGGGATGAGCTGGCTGTCTCTTGTTGTAAACTTCTTGTGTAATAATAGCTATGATTCTCCCCATTTACTGTGCATGTCCATGTAATGTGTACATGTAATCTCATGATTAAATCTCAGTCTTATGGGCACACATAATTGTGGATAGTCTAGAAGATAGTTTCTTATTTAACTGTAGAATTTTTATGAATAGAAACATAGTAAAATATGTTTTATACTAGGTCTATTGTTCCATGTGGACTGTAGACACTTAGAGGTCTTGTTCCCCATCCTTAGCCACTGACAAGGTAAGTATTGGCCAGACAAAGTGTCCTCGTAAAACTTTCACAGAGTGGAATTGCAGATGCCTGGCCTTGTTGGATCAAAACCCTTCAGAAGAATTATGGTGAACCAGAGGTGATAGTGCAGGTGTCTGGCCCTGGTGTATCTTAGTCCTTCAAGAGATCAACAGCACCTATGCTGCCCTAAGTTCCTCCACCAGCACCTCCCCACTCTGATTCAAATAACAGTTAACACTTTGTGTTTATTTCTACACCAATTTTTAATGCAAGATTTTAGGCTCCGTAGACTATTTATGTATAGGTCCTGAGAGTCAGGTGATTAACAGAAAAAGGCTATTTTAACTGACTAACCATGTCTGGATATTATTAATCACATTAAATAGTTCACGTATTCCTTATCTTTTCCTTAAATCTCTCATTGGTTTAATTTCTTCCCTTGTAACCCTTGTAGCTATCCCTTTAAGAGATAGCCAGAACTTTTTAAAACCTGCAGCCATTGTCAGTCACCAATTAAGCTGACCAAGTCTTTGCCAAGTGTGACTCTTATCAGAATACTTGTCCCTGAGAGTTTACTTTGTAGTTTTTACTAGCAAGTTGTTAATGAATGGATATGTATGTGTGCTTGGGGGGACAAAGAGGGACAAGAAATGGAAAGAACTAGATAGATATGAGAGAACAGCAGAAGGGACAGAGAGGAGCTAAGTGTGAGAACAGAAAAGAAGCTGTATAGATAGAATTGACTGAGAAGAATAACGTGAATGGACTAAAGAGCTCGGTGTGCTTAGATTCATTTAATATCTCTCAGATTAGATTCCAGCTGGTTGGTAGATTCTTCCATGGACCCTGGGAGAAAGCTTTTGATACTTATATCATTGTTCAGAAGTAGAACTAAGGCTTAGAAACTTGCCCCAAGCCACAAAGATGGTATTGGGATTGGGACTTGGTCCAGCCTGGAGAGAAGGTTCAGCAGAGATGGCTCAGGAGTTACAAGCACTTGCTGCTCTTGCAAAGGACCTGGGCTCAGTGCTCAGCACCCACGTGGCAGCTCATAACCACCTGTAACTCCAGTTCCAGGGGGATCTGATGCCCTCTCCTGGCCCCCACATGCATCGGCATACATGTAGTGCACACACAGATAAGCAGACACACACACACACATAGATAAAAATAAAAATAAATGACACTTAAAGACAAAAATATTGTTTTCCCATCAGTTTGGGACCTGTTTAAACAAATCCACCAAAAAGAAAAAAGAAAAAAGAAAAAAGAAAAAAGAAAAAAGAAAGAAACCTCTTCCTCAACTTCTTTACCAAACCATCTTCCAAGAATAATTTTAAGTTGAATTGATTTTCTCAAAGTCAGAGTCCTTTTAAAAACATAAAACCAGCCGAGCAGTGGTGGCACATGCCTTTAATCCCAGCACTCGGGAGGCAGAGCCAGGCGGATCTCTGTGAGTTTGAGACCAGCCTGGTCTACAGAGCAAGATCCAGGATAGGTACCAAAACTACACAGGGAAACCCTGTCTCAAAAAACCAAAATAAATAAATAAATAAATAAATAAATAAATAAATAAATAAATAAATATCTAAAACCAGCCTGAACACCAAGTACTGCCCAGAACACTTGGCACAAAGGGTTTTTGTTTTTGTTTTTGTTTTCTCTATTCCACTATGGAGAATGCCACTGGCTGGTGTTGGCTCCCTTCTCTCTTGCCCTGCTTGGATCTAGGTGGGTCCTCAGCTCTTCCCATGCTCTTGAATTGGTAATCAGGCACCCAAACATACAGCAGGGGTGGCCCTGACATCCCCTTGCTAGGAGAACCAGGTTTCCTGAAGGTAAACGGCAGGATTTGTGGAGCCTTTGGATGCTGAGTATTTGGATCCACATGGAAATGGAGAATCCTTTCTATAAACAGCTGAATCGGGCATACATCTATTAACGACTTCAACTGTCTTCCCCTCTTCTAGACTCCTCTTGTTCCCCTCCTTTGCTCCACAGCAGAGCAGCCCCCACCCCAGCGTCACAGGGAGAAGCCTGGGAGCCACCCAGGGCTGCCACTGAGCAGCTGTGTTCTTCTTGTCTTTGAGCTTCGGTGTTGTAACAGAAAAACGAGGAAAAGCAAACGATGCACGCTTTTAGTTTTCTGAGGGTGGACACGCCACTTGTGAAACTGCCTGATTCACTGTCATGTGTAGCTTCATCTCCCTTCCGCCGTTCCGTCTAGCCCTAAGGCTAGCCCCTTGTGACTTTCTAATATATCTATGACACACAGACACTCAAATTTCCTGCCTGCAAGATTTCTCACTCCCTTCCCAAGACTCTGATTGTGCTAGGTTGCCTGGCAAAGGGGATTTCTGAAAATGTAATTAAAGTTACTAATCAGTTGACTCTGAGCTGACCCAAAGGAGGCCATCCAAACAGGATTCATCTAACCACATGAGCCCTCTAATGCCATTTCTTCCAGAAGAAGTCAGAGATTAAGACCTGAAGGAGGTTTAACGTGCTATTGCTAGATTGAAGATGGAGGGATCACAAAAAAAGGGTATGTGAGTTGTCCCGGGGAGCTTAGAACAACCTCAGGTGACAGCTATCCGGAAAACAGGGAGCTCAGGTCCTCAACTCAAGGCTATGAACTCTGCCACTACTGTAGTGAGCTCAGAAGTAGGCCTAAAGGTATTTGCCAAACTTCCAGACGACTACCCAGACTGCATATAAATTGATTTCAGTCTTGTGATGTCCAAAGCACAGAGGTCAAGTAAACTATGCCTGAGGGCTTCTCTTTTGTTCTTGGTGGTGATGGTGGTTGTTTGTGCTGAACTCTCTGTGTAGCTGAGGACGACTTTCAATGTATAACCCTCCTGCCTTGACATCCAGGATTACAGCATCTCCTACTAAACTCAAGTTATGCCGTACTGAGGCTCGAACCCAGGGCTCTTTCCATGCTAGGAGCATTAAACCAAATGAACTACATCCCCAGTCCCATGACCTTACTTCTGACCTTCGAAACTTCAACATGATAAATGGATGCCTTCTTTAAAGTTGCTGAGTTTGAGGCATTTGGTAATGCAGCAACCGGGCCGGAAAGAGAAGGAAGACAACTTGAAGGAAAGCAAGTCTCCACAACTGCCTGTGTGTCCTTAGCGTCCACCTCCACTAGACAGTTTCCCCTCCCTACAGTTCCTAAGGTCACCCCGCCTCCGCCTGTCTTCCAAGTCAGTGATTCTCTACCACACCCTTTGCCCTCTGCAAACACTGCCTGCAACCGGGAATTCCCTGAGCCCCACAGTCTTTATCTTAACCGTACTGTTAAGAGCTGACAGCTCAGAAGCCCGAACTCCCTTTATCTTCTTCCCCAAAGCACCCAGGACGGAGCCAAACACACAATAAATACAATCTTTGTTAACTAAGCCGTTTTCTTTCTGTTCCAGTGACTAGCAGGACCAATGAAGGTGTTCAAAAACCACCTGGTTACCGGCAGACAGACAGACCCTGGCTTTACAGACACCTGGAATCAACAAAGCCCTGGATAGAAGACTCAGGTTCTGACGCTGGCCAGTCATTCTTATGCACAAGTCAGGCCTCCATTTCTCTGAATCATGTCCTGATTTTTCATGTTTCTTTACAAGTAGAATTTGCAAACACAGAGGAAGTGAGAATGGGAGCAATGAGGAGATCTCACAAAATACAAAACTCTTATCTTGAATACCCGTCATGTCCAGATGCCACACTGTAGCCCAGAGATAGACAAATAAACCAGTGTGGTCCTTACAATTGAACAGTAACCTGAGTATTCCCCCAGCACAGAAGTCGGGCACTGACTGTTTAGGAGCCAGAGAAACAAATGACAAAAGAATCAGGTCTTCTACAGGCAGGCAATGGGTGGAGTTCCCTTTTACGTTCTAGCCTGCCCCCATGACTCTGGGTCTGTCTTCTGTGCCCCACCCTGCACTCCAATAACATGCATATGATGTCACTGTCTAGATGTGCAATGGCTTTCACAGCCCTCAAGTACAGATTAAAAACTATAGCTTTTGGACAGACTCCGCAGTCTACAGGCTCTGTCACATTCTCTGTTTCATTTGAGTCTTCCAGGAGCCCTACAGGTCTGCAGGATAGATATCATTATCTCCATTTTATAGGTAAGGAAACTGAGGCTCAGAGTGGAAGGCATCTGACTTAGAAACAAAGTCAAATATAACAATACTCTTTGGGCCAGCAAGACGGCTCAGCAGGTAAAGGCCCTTATCACCAAGCCTGCTGACCCGAGTCTAAGCCCTAACTCCCACAAGTTGTCCTCTAACTTCCACATGCATTCCCTGTCATACGTTCTGTTGTATGTACATGCATGTATGTGTGGATACCCACAACACAACTCAGTGACTCGGAACACATACTGCTTTTCCAGAGGACCCACATCAGGCATCTAACAATCACCTGTAACTCCAGACAAATAAGTTGGTGTAGTCCCTATGTTTGAACTGTACAAACATACAAAAAATTAAACATAAACCTTAAAAAATGTGCCAGGCACAGTGGTACACACCTTTAATCCCAGCACTTGAGAGGCAGAGGCAGGAGGATCTCTATAAAAATTCAAGGCTAGCCTGGTCTACACGGTGAGTTCCAGGAAAGCCAGGGCTACACAAAGACCCTGTCTCAAAACAAAACTAATGTAATTTTTGAAAGATAAATAAAAACAAGCATGTTCTTATCTGACTACTATTTTGGGTCTGGCCTTTGGGCCTAAATGGAGAACCAATTATTTCAAGCAGATGTTAGAGACTAGTGTGAGAGCGTCCCTCACAGGAGGGAAGGGCTGAGGATGTGGAGATACAGTGACTAGGCTTGCTTAGCAGGAGGCATGACGAAATCTATGCCTAAAACACAAGCAACACTTTGTATCCTACAGGAGTTACTTTTTCTCTTATTTGGTGTACAAACCTTCAGGCTGGGGAGGCACCGATAATGTCACCAACAAGCCGTCAGAACCTGGTCCCAGCTCTCTGACCCCATGCTCTGGGGAAAAGCCCCTGGCCTCTCATACCCCATTTGTCCCTTTGGTCCCGAGAGGTCAAAATCAAGGGGAGACTGGACAGAACACTCACCTTGTGTGTGTGCACAAGCTCTACTTAAAATATTTTAATTTAATTTCTCTGTACCTTGGAGTTTGTGGTTGTTGTTGTTTGGTGAACTGGGAATCAAACCTATTCCCTTAAATTTTGTAGGCAAGTGCTCTACCACCAAACTAAGTCCCCAACCACTTATTATGCCTCCTGCCAGAAACTGGATCCAGAAAACAGGACCATTCCCTTCTGATTTTAGTATTACTTTACAAAACTGATTTTATATAGCTCAAGTGCCAGAGAGAGAATGAAAGCTGTTGAACTATTTTTCATCCACTAAGCAGACAATTTCTGAGTGAGGTTCCACTCTCCTCTAGCCACTGGGAGTAGAGAAATGAATTATATATGTGCCCTGCTAACAAGTACCTCACGATCTAAAGGAAATGGTGTAAACACAAATGCGTTCATCAGCAAAGGGCTGTAGAAAAAGAGAGAGAGAGCGTGTCAATCCTGACTGAGGAGAGGGAAGAATCTTCGTGGGAAAAGAGGGGGGGCATTTGGGCTGAGCTTTGAAGGTGGATGGAAAAATCCTGATTTGTAGGGAATGCAGATTGACACAGGGCAGACATTTGTGTGGCAGGACCACAGCCCCATGAAGGGACACAGAGTGCTGCTTGGCCTCCAATCTCACACTAAGACTAGTTGGATCCAGCATTGACCCCTGTGGCAGATTTAAGTAGATCCAACTTGCAACTTGAGAGACCAAAAGGCCTAACCCATTTCTTTTTCTCCCTCAGATTCTGGGGTATTTGCAGTCTATACTACTCATGCCAAACTTCCTACTTTTCTGTTCTTTAATTGGTTTTCATGATTTTGTTGTCCCCACTAGAGTAAAATAACATAATACTAGTGTCTCTTGATTGCTTGAGAACATGGCCAGGGGCATCTATATACCTTAGTGTCGATTATTAAATTAACCATGTGTTCTACTTTCCTCTCTGTTGCTGCGATAAAACACTCAAACTAAAAGTAACTTAGGGGAGAAAAATATTTACTTCAATTCATACTTCCAGGTCATGGTCTATCTATGAGGGAGGTCAGGATAGGAACTTGAAGTACAATTCATGGAGAAACACTGCTTGCTGGTTTTTGCTTAACTAGCCTTCTTATATAGCTTAGGACCACCTGCTTAGGGATGGTTCCACCCACAGTGGGCGTGGCCTCCTACATCAATTAACAATCAAGACAACCCCCCCCACACATACACATGCCCACAGGCCAATCCAATGGAGACAATTTCCTAATCAAGACTTTCCTCTCAGATGACTAGGCTGTGTCAAGTTGACAAAGAAAGCTAAGTAGGACACCACAGGTACCAAGAACCTATTTGTTGATTGACTGCTAAAGTCCATTGGCCCAAGAATCATTAGATGACAGCTTTACGAACAAATAGAACAAGAAAGGGCAACATGTATAACCTCAGCCAAGACAGCAACAGTAAAATAATTAGAAGGCTTGCACCATGGTTTTCAGATTACATTTTATATAAGTGATCTAAATTTAAACCAAGGTGCTCAGGCATGTCTGGTCATATAGGACTGCCCTGAATTTTACCAACTGATCTCTTTAAAGGCTGAGATCCCAAACTTGGTTATTAATCCAATGTTTTCTAGTTCCTGCTTGTCAGGATCTTATAATAAGACTTAGTGTCTCATCTTTCCTTTTGGAAAGGACAACAGAAATCTCAGGACCAATATCGAGTCCTGATTCCAATGCCAGAGAACAGAGTCAGCGCTGAAGACAGATGTGAGAAGCACTCTGAGACAAACAATGGTTTTCTGATTGATCTCAAGGAGTGGATTCTCCGAGGTGTTGGGTAAATAGAACAGGGAAATGGAATAAGCTCAAAACCCAAACAGGTCACAGTCCCCTTGGATCGGTCTTGAAATCACGATCAACATCAAAGGCTCATTAGGGAGGGAACGTATACAAAAACAGCAGAGCACAGGTGAGTTCAGGGGCACAGAACACCGGGTTAAACCACCCTGTCTAATCTTTGCTTCTAGCCCGCTAGTTAAGGTCCTCAACTTTTCTTTCCTATGATATTCTATCTATCTATCTATCTATCTATCTATCTATCTATCTATCTATCTATCTATCTATCATCTTTGACAATTCAATCCCACACTTGTCATGGGGCTCTTTCTACAACACAGCTATGACCACATCTTTTCCTAAACTCAGAAACAAGCTGGACAGGATGGTGTGCACCTGAAGTCCCAGTTCAAAAGACCAAGGGAGAATGTGTGCAAGGCCAACATAGACAACTTAGTAAGATCTCGTCTCAATTTTAAAGGGGGGGGGGGGGAGTGCTGGTGATGTAGCAGTAGCAGAATACTTGCCTAGCATGTAAAAAGCTCGGTTAAATCCCAGCACTAAAAGTATTAATACTAATACTAATACAGCAGTTCAATGCCCTTCCTATGCCCTCAGGAAAAGGCCCCAAATCTGCATGGCCTATGAAGGCCTTTTCCTACCAGACCCTGGTAGACCTGCACGTCTAGCCTCTCTTCACTCTCGCCCCCCACATTCCATTGACACTACAGTACACAGCATTCCCCACAGACACAGCCGAGTTCCATCTGCAAAGGAGAGTTCCAATCTTAAGGCCTAACTCAAGTGCCCTCTCTTGAGTTAAGTTTACTCTCACTTGCTCATCTCCACCCTGGGAAGGTGGAGTTGGTCTCTCTATGCTACAAAAGGCACCGTAGCATACCATTTATTACTATAACTTAGAGACTCGGGACACCATTATGGGTGGGGAAAGGTTTTTTACTTTCGTGTAACCCTTCTATCCTTAGCATGATGGGACTGAAGGTGATTTTAAGAAAGAAAGAAGAAAAAAGTTAATGCCCTTCCTTCATGGAAACAGTAAGCTCCTGGCAGAGCCCAAGTAAAAGTCTACGTTGTCTGATGCCCAGAAAGGAAACTACTTTCTACAGTAGCTACTTCTACTGTAACTATCTGTGTGGCTCCTCACTGACCTGGACTTTGACCACGGGGACAAGGACTGACATTTGCTGCTGTCTCTAAGGAGAGCCTTCTGTGCCTCTCCTAGGGACAGGTTTTGATTCCCAAGGGCTCTGAGCCGAGCTGTAGGCGGTGACAAAGCAGGTGAGTCATCCCAGCCCACACCAGCACTCTGCCTGTGTTGGCCGATATGGGAAATGGATATTCCGAACCAACTCAGGCCCCACAGCGAGGTGCAGTCACGGGCAAGGCCCACCTCTCTCCATGGCGACAAAATCAGGAGTGAGGCTTTTGCTCTCTGGACAAACATGAAGGAGAAAGCTACAGCGTGGGATTAAGGTGAAGGGTTACAACCACCATTCTGTTGGACCCCATCTGGAGAGGAAATAAGCAGTCTGTTCTCCGCCTGTTCTAACTGGTGTCTCTTCATTTCTCCGAATTTAAAGCTTTCAATAAAAGCACAAATAATGGACAGGAAGCATTTAGCGCTGTCCCCCTCCCCTCTCCCACCCCAGTCTCCACCAAGACATTTATTTTACAGGTGAATTTCGTTCTAAGCATAGGAACCACGTTGAGGGGAGAATCTTCGCTTTGCAAATTCTCTCCACCATAAAAAGCCCAAAGCGTTTGTTCTCTGGAGCCTGGCAGTGTGTAAGGTCCTCTATTAGGAACTGGGGAGCCCCAAACACCAACACAGCAGATTCTCTACCTCAGCCCAACGAAAAAAATAAACTGCATATCCAAATAACAAAAGGGAGATGTAGTAAGTGTAGGGAAGGTCTACAAAGCTGAGCTCAGAAATCCCGAGGAAGATGACATTGGAGGCAGATCCTTTGGAAGGTGTCCTTGTGCTGAGTCTTGAGGAATGAGTGTTGGCATTGTAAGTAGTTGAAATGGCCTGTAGATGAAGGAGACACCACCATCAAAGGAGTATAGTAGGGTATACAGATACACAGACCACAGAGGGAAGCGAACGCTAGGCAAACCCACAAGTAAGCTAAAACAGAACATGTGCTATGCCCAAGATTCGGGAACACAGGAAACAGCACGCAGAAAAGGCTCTGAAGAGCAAACATACAAAATGAACCCAAATACTCTAGCAACAGGGTTTATTCTGAAGGAGAAGTGTGTCAGGACAAATCTTGTATTAGAATGAGATCGATGCGGGCCCTGCCCTTATTGTCTGCAGTTTTCAAATTTTTCTATAATGGACTCAGTAGGGTGTGTGTGTGTGTGTGTGTGTGTGTGTGTGTGTGTGTGTGTGTGTG
>CABHPP010137030.1:15482-48472 GCA_902168425.1 Peromyscus attwateri | reverse complement strand
ATGCAACACCACATCATGGTAAGAGCATTTGATGTCTTTTTACTCCACAGTCATTATTTCCTCACACTATATTTTCAGTGTTTCTTTTGAACACCTCTTTCCACAATGGATATTTTGTCAAGATATTCTAATACTTGATCCAGAAAGAAGGGAACAAAATCAAATACAAATGTGCATCCCATCATCTCACACAGAGCTCCACCTGGCTTTCAGTTTTGACATGGAACACTGAGAGGTTCTTCTAGCATGCATTTTTGTATTTATGGTGGTTTTTATCCCAAGGAGGTTTTATGGAAATACTTCTTACAATGGTAAAGGTAAGTGTTAATTCTTCAGACATCTTTTCTGACTGCATTATCATCTGTGAGAAGCAAATGAAGACCCACCAGCATCATTCAAGTCGCCCCCTGTACTGGTCTGCTTTTCTGTGACTGTGATAAAGCACCATGCTCAAAAGCAACTTGGAGAGGAGATAGTTTGTGTCAACTTACAGGCTATAGCCCATTAGTGAGGGAAGCCATGGCAGAAGCTAAGCAGGAAGTGACGCAGAAACCACAGAGGAAGGCTTTCTACCTTGGTAGTGTCCTACCAGCTTTCTACTGCTGACTTCTCAGCTCTTTCTTACCGAGACTACTCCCTTGATTACTTTGTCTAGACTGTATCAAGTTGACAATTGATAGTAACCAGCAGCTTTCCTTTGAGTCTCTTCAGAGCATCCTGCAAGGTCCCCTCACAGCGGTACCGCAGCATGCTGCACTGTTCTGCTGGTTAGTTTTCATCAACACGACACAAGCTAGTCATCTGGGAAGAGAGAACCTCAAGCCTCCATCACACTGGCTTGTGGGCAAGTCTGTGGGACATTTTCTTGATTAATTAGTGGTGTGGATGGTGCCACATTTGAGCAGGTGGTACTAAGACAGTGGTTCTCAACCTCCTAAGGCTTTGACCTTTAACAGTTCCTGTGTTGTGCTGTTCCCCCAACCATAAAATTATTTTCATTGCTATTTCATAACAGTAATTTTTCTACGGTTACAGATCATAATATAAATATTTGATATGCAGGATAGCTGATATGGGACCCCTGTGATAGGGTCGAGACCCACAGCAAGCCATCAGAAGCAAGCAGTAAGCAGTGTTCCTGCATAGCCTCTGCTTCGATCACTGCCTTGGGTTCTGGCCTAGCTTCCCTCAAATGATGGGCTGTGATGTGGAAGTTGTCTGAAAAAAAACTTTTTCTCCCCAAGATGTTTCTGGTCATGGTGTTTATCACAACAGGGACACCTGTGAACTGCCGCAGCTGACCAGGCACAGGGATGTGGAAGGGATCTGTCACTCTTACTGTCCTCTGGGTCCATTCCTGTTCCTGAAATATGGGCAAGATCTGCTAAGTCCCATAGACCCACAAGGCACCAAAGCCACAGCCAGGGAAGGCCTGAAGGAGACATGGGTACCTCACCTGGGGGATTCCTCTCCTCTCTCTTCTGATAACCACTTTCCAACTCTAGAATTTAAGCTAAACCCACTGTCCTGGCCTGCAGTGAGAAGCCATGGTTTTTACTAAACCATGTTCTGTGTGGACAGTTTTCCTCCAATAAAAAAAGAACTTGGTATTCACAGAAAAGGTGTTGATGGTTAAAAACCTCTCAGGTTGTAAGTTGACAGCTTTTATGTTCCTGTTGTGGGGTACTTTATCACTCACTCGTCAGGTACCAGGGTGAATTCCAGAGAGCATCTGGGGTGTGTTATGTGCACTTCCAAATGGTCTGCCACCTTTGGCTGGTCACCCTCATGATTTGATTGGCACCCGCTGTAGGAGGTGCTAAGATGGGGGCCTTCCCTAGCTTGTTACTAGGCGTGTACAGTTCGTGCCATAGATAGCCTTGTTGACATGGGAAACAAGATGAAGTGCAGAACTGAGGCTGCAGATGCCGAGGAAGTTTGTGAGCCCTTTTTACAACGGCTCCATTATCAGGTTTGCATAGGGCTGGCCTCGGCATGTTCAAGAGGGGGGATTCCTACACTCTAGATTCTAGCGCATTCCAGGACCGAGCAGGAATCATTTCCCACAGGTGAGAAAATCCCAAGTGCCAGGACCTGGAAGCAGGAGGGGAACCCTTTACTAAGTCTGTCCCCCATGGCACTTCGCACCCCACAGGTCAGCTGGGTACTCCCTTGGACCTCGATTGTCTGCAGCGTCCTGCTCCACCTACTACTCTCTTCCCATCTCAAATCTATCTCCTTAATTTCTCCACCTCCTCTGCTTTCTAACATGGCTACTTCCCAGGAGTAAGGAGCAACTAAGAGTTGGGTTCAAAAGGCAGGAGTCCTAGCACAGGGCTGTCAACCCTGCAAGTGTTCTAGATAACAGTGTTTCCCAAACCAACAGTGCATGTAGGCTTACGAGAGAAAGGAAACGTGCAAGACACTTCTTATTCCTTTATTCATCCCCCCCCCCAAAAAAAAAAATGTTTTTAACACACACGTCACTTCCGAAGCAAGAAAAAAAGTCTGTACAAGGTTCCGAGGAAAGCTTGGTGGGTGCTGACTCCACTCTCCCACGCCGTCGCTTCCCCAGGCCTCTGCGGGACTTGAAGGAGCCGGGCGGGCGGGCGAACCGAGGCCGCAGCGCCAGAACTCCGCAGGAGATCGAGTACAAACCGCCTCCAGGGCGCAAGCCGGGAGCCTTAATGCGATGTCACCCGACTATTCTGGAAGGCTGGGATTAAAAGTGTGCACCACTATATCCAGCTGACCTTTTTTTTTCTAAGCTAGTTAGAGAGCCACATATTTGTATGCAATGTCAGGACGGAGCAGAACAGGATCCTCTGCTCACGTCACGCCGCGACACCGGCTTCTCGGGCGCGTTGCAGAGACGTCATTACTTTTCCGTCTTTCCCTCAGGTTTCCTGCGCTATGGAGCAGCGAGTGCCCTGTACGTCACCAAGCCGCGCGAGCCGCAGGGCATTGTGGGAGGTGCAATTCCTTAGCAGGGCAATTCCTTAGCAGCTTGGAGTAGATGAAGGAAGCCTGTAGGTCAAGAAACTTTGTCCCAGACATGCCTAGAACTCAGGTTTTGAGTTCTGATCCAAGACTAGTGGATTTGGGAGTCTTATGAAATTAACAATATTAGCCATCATACCCATGCCCAGTATGTGGCTGCTGGGCTGTAGCAACAATGGCAAGCTCTGTCATGTTCCTTTCCGAAGTCATGTCATCCTGAACAGCATTTGTGCGATCTAGATGTAGTGCTCAGAAGAACCACAGGAGCCCAGGGATCTTGGTCTTGGGCGCTGGTACCTGTGGAAGAGACTCACTCTCTGCATGGAAACCTTCTAAGGAGTTACAGCTGGATAGGGCTCGGAGAGAGCTGGGCAGGTGTGGTGCCTCTAGAGATCCCTGCTGCAGAGATCTAAGCAGGGAATTAGTGAGACAGGCTGCTGGTCCTCTGGGCTTAGATTTTTCCAGTACCTGAGCACAAAGGACAGAAAAGAGGGCAATGAGGAAATCCAATGCTTGGTAACCTTTCACTGGGTGTGTGTGTTGGGGAGGGGTGGTGGTGATGATGCTAAAACCGAGATTTCTTTTGCCCTGTAAGAATAATCCCTGAAGTGGGCAGTGTGAGCTGCCATGGTGTACACCAAGTCACCTTGCACCAAAATCCTCTGGTTCTATTCCACATTTTTACTCAAAACAGCTCTGCAAGTGCAGGGAGGGAAAGGAAGTTAAACCAAATGTTGACTTCCACAGAATTCTCAAGGACAAGAACCATTATGGCTACTTCAGCCTGTAGAGAATGATGGGAAATGTAGTTTACCTGCAGTCAAAAGTCACAGTAGCTCTGTCTTCACAATAGCTGGTATTTGCTTCCTTACATCTTTGTCTTTGACAGCACTCACACTCGCTCACAGACGTCTGTTTGAGGTGCCCACCAAGCACATCGCTTCCTTCAGGGTGTCCTCTGGTGAGAATACACAAATCCTATCTTCCCTTGGCTTCCTTAGGAAGCACTCACTGTGTTCAGAATATGGTCTACTTCCTTAATTCCCCAACACCCTGGGAAGTAAGCGCTTCCCTCCCAGTTTGACAAGCCAGCAACAAAGGTTCTCTGAGGCTGACAGTGTTCTCAGTCTCATCAGTACATAACAGAGCCAGACCTCACATCCATCCTGCCCTATTCTGGACCGCTGGCCATTAACAAGAACTTCAGACTAGTGGCTACATCCTAGTTTCTAGGAGACATCAATGTCTGAGAGCCTACTCCCCAGGATATCATAGTCACCGGACAGCGGTGGAGCCCAGGAATCTGTGTACAGCACTCAGGTCTCAACGGCAGAAATGACAGCATCATCTCAATAGATGCAGAAAAGGCCTTTGTGAAGGTCTAACAACTCTTCATGATAGAAGCCCTAAAGAGACCTGAAGAGATAAACATACCTTTAACAATATAATAATCGCTGTAGTTGTCAGACCTATACTCAATGTTATACTAAACTGGGGAAACCCAAGCATTTCCACTAAGTTCAAGAGTGAGAAAAGGGTGCCTCTTTCTCTACTTTCATTTACTACGACCCTTCAAGTCTTAGCTACAGCAAGATTTGAGAATGAAATAGTGGAGGTACAGATGGAAAAGTCAAGCTATTTGCAGATGACATGATCCTCTATGTACATAGGAGACCCTAAAGAACCTTTTTGGTGACAAAAATCTCTACAAAGTAGCAGGATACACACACGTGTGTGTGTGTGTGTGTGTGTGTGTGTGTGTGTGTGCGCGCGCGTGTGCGTGTGCGTGTGCGTGTGTGTGTGTGTGTGTGTGTGTGTGTAGGTTTTCTGTGTAGCAATAATAAACATGTTGAGAAAGAAACAATCCATTCACAAGAACCTCAAGTAAATGAATAAGTAAACAAATAACTTACCTTGGAGTAAATCTAACCAAGGTAGTGAAAGACTTAACACAATGAAAAGTTTTACACACTGAATAAAGAAAACGCAAGAAGAAGAAAAGGGAATCCTGAATGCTCCTGGACTGACAGGATTAATATTGTGAAAATAGCTATACTATCAAATGGAATCCATGGGTTCAGTGCAATCTCTATGAAAATTCTAAAGATATATCTCACAGAAACAGGAAAAACATTCGGAATTTACATGGAAACACAAAATACTATGCACAGTGAATATTAAGCATAAAAATGCTTGGGATGTCGGGGGCTGGAGATAAATCTCAGCAGTTAAGAGCACTGGCTACTCTTTTGGGGGACCCAGGTTTGGTTCCTAGCACCCCTTTGGGGGCTCTCAAACATTCATGTCTCCAGTTCCAGAGGATCCACTACTTGCTTTTGACCTCATTGGACACCAAATGAGTATGCAGTGCACTTGCATACATGCAGGCAAAACACTCATAAAATAAAAAAAATGTTTTTAAAAATTCAGAGAAATAAAAATTCAGCAAGGTGGACTCACACAGCAAGCTCATGGTGGATCTGGAATGTGTGTCTGTATCTCTTTCCCTCTCCATGAGGAGTCTTCCTCCAGAGAACAGTGGCTTCATAAAGCAGGGGAGACAAAGGTCACCTCCTCTGCCAGGCCAACTCCTCTGCCACACCAGCCCCAGATGTCTTTCAGGGAACAAGATGACACCTGGATGGCAAAGGCCTGTGCAAGAGACTAGGACAGAAGCCCAGTACACTCAGGACAGAGGATGAGCATGGGATGCAAGTTTTCCAGTGCTCTATATGTTGTGGGCTTCCTCCTCCCCAGCTGAACTCTGCCTGTTGTATGTCGTTAAAATGCTCGTGGAACCACTTAGACTCCCCCTCCCCCCCACATGAGTTGAGCATCTGTTTATGTGTGCTGTGTCTTTCCTCTGAGGGTTCCACTCCCCACCAGGTGCCTTGTGTGGGATGGTAGACAGTAGATGTTACAGTACTTGCTTATTTATATCTGTTTAGTTCCTGGAGTAGCCAGTCCTCTCTGGAAATAGCAAATCTTTCATCCTTTGCTCCTGTGTAGACCTCTGACATGTTAAGCAGTTATTATAAAGCGCTGTCTTCTTAACTCCGAGACCCAGAACAGGAGTGGGTAAGCCTGGATGAGAAGACTCTTTTCTGACTGCGGGTTCTGGGCTCCATTTTTGTCTGTAGGGGACTCAAGTATGATTGCATTTTGTTTCTGTTACAACACATGTTAAGACTTCCTCCTTCATCACTGAGGAGGAAGCTGGCCAGTCAAGCTCCCTAGGGAGAAGAATCCAGCTCAGGGTTGGTCTGCCACAGCCACTGTTCTGTTGAAGCTGCCTGGGCTTACCTCAGCCCCAAACTCCACAAGTCTTGATATCTGGAAGTCATAGAACCAAGATTTCCTGAAAACAGAGTGCTGTAGTTGGTTTTTTTTTTTTTTTTACTCTTTGGGGGCCCACCATCCAGCTCCTAAATAAATACACAGAGACTTATTCTTACTTATGAATGTCTAGCCTTAGCTTGGCTTAATTCTTGCCAGATTTTCTTAAATTATCCTGTCTATCCTTTGCCTCTGGGCTTTTACCTTTCTCTAGTCTATATACCTTTCTTTCCTTCTTACTCCATGGCTGGCTGTGTGGCTGGGTGCCTGGCCCCTAGCGTCCTCCTCTCCTTCTCCTTTTCTCACTCCTCCCCCTTATCGCTCTTCTTCTCCTATTTATTCTCTCTGCCTGGCAGCCCCACCTATTTCTCTCTCCTGCCTAGCTACTGGCCATTCAGCTCTTTATTAGATGAATCAGGTGTTTTAGACAGGCAAAATAACACAGCTTTACAGAGTTAAACAAATGCAACATAAAAGAATGCAGCACATCTTTGCATCATCAAACAAATATTCCACAGCATAAAAGAATGTAACATATCTCTAACTAATATTCCACAACAGGGTGCTCTATGTTTTAAGGAACCATGGACAAGCAGCCTGTCACTCACTGTAGACGTTATCAGAAACAAGGAAGTTCAAGGAAGACATGGGAATCTCAGTGTTAAGCAGAGGAATTATGGAGCAGAGGGCTAGTTTGGACTCATCTGGTCTGAGGGGCAAATGAGCAAGTTTAGGCTGACTACATGATGTGACCTGATCCAGCCAGCAGGTGTGGCAAGGTAGCTCAGAGAATAGTTTGTGCTCAACCCTTCCCAGATGGTTATTATCCAAGACAGAGTAGAGTTAGCTCAACAGGTAAAATGCTCCGCTGGGATGCCATGTTTTCATGCTCCTCAGTGGGAACTTGTCATCTTCAACAGATGCTTTTAAAATTACAAACCTCAGAGATGCTTTAAGAACTCCCTCTACCTAAGCCTGTGTAGATCTCCTCAGGCAGAGTCCTCCCCTGCCTCGTCCATCTGGGTAAGTGCTCAGCACCCAATTGCAGAATCAGAAGGTGGTCAGGTCCCAGGCAGGCTGTGGAGGAGGAGCAGTGGGGCTCAGGGAGGTTTTCAGCATCTGCAGAGGAGACACTGAGCTCTGACAGCCACTCGGCACAGGGACTGTGTGCTGCACGGCAAAGACGGTGTTTTCTTCTTAACACACTCAGTTCCTTAAACTCCTAAAATTACCTAATTATTTATAGGATGCCAGTTAATTTTATGTTTGAATTACTTTTCTAAACTAAATTACCAAATTTACTTTATCATCCACATGTTGTATGGTATAATTTCTAGAAGTTTTCAAGAATTGCTCATTTGTATGTAACTTCTTGAGGAAGTGATGGTATAATTTCATATTTTAAACAAATACTTTTGCTTCTGTTTGTTATGTACATCAAATGGAATGATTATTGATGTACTGACTGTGATAGTGTGAATACTTAAAAGTTCTAAAAGCCTTTGGAAAGAAATGGGTTGTGTGTTCAAACTTCATCTCACAAAGAACTCCTCACTGACCTTTATCTCCTAGAATTTTCTTAAGAGCCTTTGAAGTCTCTGTTTAATTTCACAAATTACACATTGGTGATGTCAGCCCTTAGCCTTGCTCTGTCTGGTGGGGACTGTCCCCTAAGTTACTGTGATGACAAGGTTCCAGGACACTGATTAATACACAGTGAACATGGTCCTAAAGGAGATGATACTTACGTCCATTAATCTGGTCTGTGTTCTATTCATTGAATAAATATTCCTTACAATTTTTCTGATAATAGCAAAATCCAAATATCATTTTGTTTGAGGAAATTTTTGGACAACTGAACCCCACCCTGTCCTGCTGTTTCTACTTGGTTTTCAGGTTTTTCCCAAAATTCATCCTTTCATGAATCTTTGTGAAGAGATGGAGAGGAATTGATCACTTCCTTTTGTCACTGAGTCAAGGAATACGCTGGCAAGGAGGTCAGAGGGGCTTAGCACCAAAGTCGAGCCTCTTGCCAGTGGTCACTGGGTGATGAGGTTGTGCCACAGCACTGTTCAGGGTCCAGTGTTGACGGCTGGAGACTGTGGAGAACTCCTCCATGGCTTCTTGTCTTTCCATTTAAAAAAATCTTTTCTTTCTACTGACTTTTATGGAGAGAATTTTTAATAGTGATTATTATAAATATTACAACTGCAGGTGCGACCCTAAGCTGAACGTCACAATCCTGTCAATGCACAAAACTCAGTGGACAATTCTTAGCTGTTTTCAGAGCTAGCTGCCAGTCTGTCAGGGGCCATGGCATAATACAGCAGATGAAAATTTATATTCAGATGTCAACACACCTGATGAATAACTCTCCAATGGAGGAACCTTGTTCAAGCAAGGATTACGAAGCCACAGACACTTAATACTGTTTGCTTCTATCTGTAATTTTCTCATGCGCTACTACAATTTTTCCCTAAAGAGCTGTGGGATTTTTTTCTACAGCCTGTATTGGTAATGTGTTTTCCTCATGAATATATATTCCACTTATTGGGCATTTATGCCTGTGGACTGTCTAGAAGATGACTCCTTATTATCCATTTGATATCTATAATATTAGCTTACACAGAGTTTGGTGAATAAATATGAATACAAAGAAATTCTACACAAGTCAGGAATTATAAGTCCCTGAGAACTGTTTTATTTCACAGCTCAGGTTGACATAAGAAAATAGTTATATCCACCCAGCTCCAAGACAATTGTATACATTAGATGATTTAATGCTTTGAAGTAACTTCAGATTAAGACCAGGTGCCTTGCTATCACAAGGGCACACAGTTGAGATGCCTGGCTAGGTTGTAAATTCAAAGACAGCCCAATTATTGTTATCTGACAAATGATTAAGTCTTTGCACCCATTCCTGACCTCAGTTTGTGAAAATATATTCTGACTAGCCAAGGCTCCAGAAAATAACTTGACTCTGTAGCCCCTAATGGGGACTGCAGGTGTTCTTAGATAATTAAAAGTTACACATAGGACAAAGAGTGCATTTTAAGATTCAAGCATGATATTGCCATAGTATCCTGAAGAATACAGACTTAAGCTCAAAGACAAATGGTTTCTCATGAATGCTGGATTAAGTCTTAATTGAAAGATTTATGGGCTCCTTGCCTGAAGACTCAGTGCTTCCTCAGCAGCTACCCTCTAACTGCAGGGAGTTAGTTTACAATGTTTACATAGTCATGGTTTCTTATCATTTACTTAAGAAATGTAATGGGACCCCAAATGTAACTTTTATATTGCCTGAAGGTTTCTGTTGAGCATATACAGCTGTAAGAAGAAAGAGGGTGGGGAGCCAACGTGAGAAAATAGACAGATGAAGAAAGAGCAAACGAGACAATAAAGAAAGTAACCATCAGAACATGTCTGTTCCTTTCCTAAGAGCCTCAGATAATAAAAAAAAAAGTTCCTGAAGCCCTTGCTGCTCTGCAGCATTTTCCTTACTAACCCTGGAGCAGCCTGGAAGCTGGTCTTTCGGACTGCAATACCAGCCCTTAAAGTGAACCCTCCCGGGTGTTTGTTCATGGCAGTCCTGGACAGCAGCTACTCCACTGCATGTCTACACAGAGCATCTACACCTGGCTGGTGCCTGTTTTGCCTTCAACATGGTGCAGCCATGTCTCCCTAGAGTCCCTACTTTTCCAAGCAGACAGCATAGACAGGGCGGAGGCCATATGTAACTGCAGTCCACATAAAGGGCAGTGCTACGTTGCTCCTGAGGTCTGGCCTTCACTGCTGGCTCTCAGTGATGAATGTGCAGATTTTTCTTACTGCTTCTTTTTCCATATTGGGCGTGCTTTGTAATCTGCCTGCATAGTGCTCCCCCAAATCCCCGCCGCCACACATACACACACAATGCCAGTACACGAAATTCCCAGATGTGGGTTATTCAAATGTGACATTTCAGAAACTCGTGCTCTGTCCCCACAGTCTGCTTCCCTGTATTCAGAGCAGCGAAGGCAGAAGGGTGGGATTGCTCCACGGGTAAAATGCAGTCTTAGCACAGGACGTGGTGGCTATGCAAGGGCAGTTCAGCAATCCATCAAGCAAATGACACAAACACATAAAATAAAAATGAAAAAAATTGTCTTTTTTTTTTCTAAGTGATGAATTGGCTCAGAAGTCATCATATGCCTTTCTTTTTTTTTCTTTTTCTTTTTTTTCTTTTCTTTTTTTTTTTTTTTTGAGCTGAGGATCAAACCCAGGGCCTTGAGCTTGCTAGACAAGTGCTCTACCACTGAGCTAAATCCCCAACCCCGCCTTTCTCTTAATGATCCAGGATATTTGCACAAATGAGCCACATTTACTTGAGGGACAGGATTGCTGATCCAGTTGTCTGTATGGGATGACTAGTGGGGTGTTTTTCTGGTGCCGTATTGAGGAAGGCGAATTGGAGCCTACAATGGCATCAGAGTGCATCTGAACTTTACTCTGGAAAAAAGGGCTAGTTTTTTCCATTGCTGTCTCCATAACTTTAACTCAGAGGAAGAGCTTTGCAGTGGTTTTAAAGCACTTCTAAAATAAGTCCACAAATCATGGTCAGCATGGTAAGTTCACAGCACCCATGCATGCACCCCTTTACTTAAAGCATGTAAGGACAGTTAGCCACTTCACACTGAAAATGACAGCAGACAGCACCTTTGATTCACAAGACAGTAAAGCTTAGTATTGTATGAGGTTTATTCTGCTTGGTCTGTAAATCCCGTGTGTTTAAAATATGGAAAATTGCAGAGAGCCTGTTTTCTCAAGAGCGATGTGAGTAGAGGCAATATTAGAATTGCTTTTAAACATTGATTATACAGACCCGGAGTTACTCTTAAGATATTATCAGTGTATAATATATACAATCAAGATGTTATCTATATGTATTTACTTTTTATTAAACAAATATACTAAAATAGATGCATGCCATAGATAGATAGATAGATAGATAGATAGATAGATAGATAGATAGATAGGTGTCATAGAGTAGGAGATGGGGCTGTGTCCTAGTAACCAACCATGGTCCACTGAAGACTGGACACAGATGAGCGCCTTTGATTGACACCTGTACTGTGCCTTTCATGGGAGCAAACCCATGTGCACTGGACCAGTGGCTGGAGAAGACAATGTCCTATTGCTGATGCTATTACTGTGGGAAGATAAACTCATTTTCAGACAGATACTGTCTGTTCTCAGTCACTGTGGAAGTGACAAAGTTGGTTACACAAAAGTAGCGAGAAGAATGGCGGTCAGTCAAGGCCAGAAAGAGAACGTGGGACAGGACAGATGTTAGACACGGAACAGATGGCGCGTTGGTGTAGGGTCATGATGCTCACGCCCTGTAGCACTGCAGGGTAGCTGTAGTCCACAAAAACTGCTTGTACGTTTGAAAGGGATCCAAAGGACTGAAGGTTCCAAACACAGAGAAACGGCAGTGTTTGAGAAGGTGGGAATTACCCTGACTTAGTCAGACCAGGATACAGGGATGTCTTGAACTATGCTACAACTGTATCCCGCATCTAAGTATAAATTGATGCTAATTAAAATGGAATGAAAATCCACATTTCAAGGTTTTCACCAAATATCGGCCCTAGTTCTGAAACTTTAAAAGTATCACTTGTTCGTGAACTGTAAACACATCCATCTTCTCTGAGGAACTTATGGGTCTGTAAGTACAAGGACATAGCATGAGCTGTGAGACATTAACCTTACAAACCTTAACTTTCTGATAATTTCGTTTTCCATATGTGACTGGAAAAATTGCAGCAACATGCTTTTCCTGTTTAAGAAGTCTGAATGAAAACATAAACATGTACCTTGAATTGTTTTTTAATTAACTTATTTTAAGTGTATGGGTATCTTGCCTGCATGTATGTCAGTGTGCTATGTGTGTGCGGTGCTCACAGAGGGCAAAACAGGGCATATAAACATGTGTTTTAAATTTTGAAAAAAAACTTACTTTATGTATGGTTTGCCTGCATTTATGTCTGTGTACCACAAGCATGCAGTGCCCATAGGAGTCGGAAGAGGGCGTCGGATCCCCTGGGATTGGAGTTACAGACAATGGTGAGGTTCCATGTGTTTATAAGGGATCAAACCCAGTCCTCTGCAAGAACAGCCAGGGTTCTTAGTCACTGAGCCATCTCTCCAGCTCCAACATGTATTTTATAGGAAAGATTCCATCAAACATCTTCATCAAAATTTCTAATATAAATTAAGATTTACTTACTTTTAATTTTAAATTATGTGTATGCATCATATCCACATAGGTGCAGGTGCCATAGAGGCCAGAAGAGGATATCAGACCCCTGGAGCTGGAGCTTCAGGTGGTTGTGAGCTGCTTGACTTAGGGGCTGGAACTGAATTCAACTGCCCTGCAAGAGCAGCAAGTGCTCCTAACTTCTGAGCCCTCTCTCCAGCCCCATCTCCAGCCTCCCCTCCCTCAATAGCTGCTATGGGTTCCTGACTTCACTTCCCCTTAATGATGGCTGTAACCTGACAGTGTAAGCCAAAGGAACTCTTTCCTCCCTATGCTGCTTTGGATAGGCTGTTTAATCACAGCAACAGAAACTAAATGAGAACACATTCCATTTGAAATAAAACACATGAAGCTTTAGTAAAAGTATACCTGGCAAGATGACAAAAACCAAAACCATGTATCACAATGCCCCTAAAAAACCTCAAAATGGGGGCAATAGTACAGAAGCATTTCTAAATATGTGAACATTTAGTGCACAGGAACTCTAGGCACGGAGGGAGCCCATCAATGTGCACATAATCCAGCCATGACTTAAAATGATGAGGCATTGGGCTTCAGGGAGAGTTGAGTACTGAGGCGGGTACCAGGCTGGGTCCTTCAGTTTTCCTAATGATAATAGTGTTGGGTACCAGTGATACTGTTATTGTGATGAAGAATTTGTCTTGGTTTTCTCCTCAGATACTTACTCTAGTTCTTTGTCACATACGATGAGAAGATTTAACAGACTCTATGGAGTTGTTGACATACAAAATACTTTTTTCTCTGAAGTAGGCCTTGGAATCTCCTTCAACAGCATCCTCCTCCTCTTCCATATCCTGGAGTTTCTTCTTGAACACAGGCTCCGGACCACTGACCTGCTCATCAGTCTCTTGGCCCTCATCCACCTTGGGATGCTAACGATCATGGAGCTCACAGCTGCTGACATTTTTACATCTCATAATACATGGGATGACATCACATGTCAGTCCCTTGTCCACTTGCACAGGTTTTTGAGGGGCCTCTCTCTTTGTGCTACCTGCCTGCTGAATGTCCTTCAGGCTGTCACCCTCAGCCCCAGAAGCTCCTGTTTGGCAAAGTTCAAAAACAAATCCCCACAGTACAGCCTGTGTTCTCTACTTGTGCTGTGGGGATTCTACATGTCCTGTGGTGCTCATTTCTCATTCTCCTCTGTTGCTGACTACAATGTCACCTCACATGGGCTCATATTTGTCACTGAATCCTGCATTATTTTACCCATGAGTTATATCAGCAGGCACTTATTTTTCATATTGAGGGTATTTCGGGATGTGTCCTTTATAGGTCTCATGGCACTCTCTAGCGGGTACATGGTGGCTCTCCTGTGCAGGCACAAGAGGCAGTCCCAGCATCTTCACAGCACCAGCCTTTCTCCAAAAGCATCTCCAGAGGAAAGGGCCACCCGGACCATCCTGCTGCTCTTGAGCTTCTTTGTGCTGATGTACTGTTTGGACTGCATCATATCGGCCTCCAGACTCATGCACAACAGGGACCCAATCCATCACAGTATTCAGATGATGGTCTCCAACAGCTATGCCACCATCAGCCCTTTGCTGTTCATTTGTACCGAAAACCGAATTACTAACTTTTTGAAATCCTTGGAATTCAAGGGCATAGGAAATGCTTAACTATTGAGGAACTTAAAGAACCAACATGCCAGCTGTTGAATGGTGATTCCTGGCCTAGTGCCAATGTGCTTCTGGATATATGTATATATGACTCACGATTTGTTAAACCTGCTTCCTTTGAAATATGGATGACCAGCACCTCTAGATGTTTGAGTAAAACATCATTCTGTGCATTTCTGTTTGATGTCAGTAGGGGACACCTGTGACACTTTAACAGCTTAGGGTGCACTTATCAATAAGCTAAAGTATATAGCGCTTTTTAATAAGTCAATCATCTCAATACTTTGTATTTTACCTAATTAAATATGTAAGCATTGCCACAAATTAGCATATCATCCATCAAAAGTTCATAAGTGTACAAAAATAATTGATACAGAATCTCATTGCCTCTCCCACTCAGTCCCTGTTCTAGCCCAACCATCCTTTCCCTCATGTTCTCATCCCCCATCCCCTACCCTCCATTGCCCATCCCTCATCCCCAGTTTACTCATGGAGATCTCAAGATGAGAGTTCTTGTAACCCCAGCACCGAGCGGCAGACAGGTGGGACCCTAGAGCTCATTGACAATCTAGCCTAGCCAAATGATGAGGCCCAGGGTCAGTGAGGGGCTTTGTCTATGAGAGTAAGCTGGGAAGCTGGTCCGGTGGGTAAAGCACTTGCCATGCAAGCGTGAGAACCTGAGCTTGAGTGCCAGGCATAGTAGAGTCTGTCTGTACCCAGTGCTCCTATGGGAGGAGGGAGATTGAGAGCCTGTCTATACCAGTGCTCCTGTGGGAGGAGGGAGATTGAGAGCCTGTACCCAGTGCTCCTACAGGAGGAGGGAGATTGAAACACAAGAATCCCTAGAAGCTTGCCGCCCAACTAGCCTGAAGTAGACAGCAGAGAACAACAAAGAGATCCTGTCTCACAGAAAGTGAGAGTTAAGAATTGACACCTGAGCTTAACCTCTGACCTCCACATACATGCCCCCCACATACACACACACACACACACACACACACACACACACACACACAAAATAAATAAATGAATAAATAAGGTAGGGGTGATAAAGGAAGACAGTTAATGTCCATTTCTGGATTCTACAAGTATATGCACACACTTGCACATGTATGTACACACACATGTACATTCACACAAACATACAACATTCATATACACACACAAAGAACATTTAAATGCTAGTAAAAGGAGCCTGGTTCCTTGCAGAACTGGCCAATTCAAGAACATAACAAGATGAATACAGAGGAGCTTGGCTGTCTTTTACCAGAAAGGAAGTCCTCCCAAACAACACAGATGCTCAGCAAAGGGCTTGAGAGTGGAGATGAGAGATCGCCGGAGAGCCAGCCTGGAAATTGAGCCATAGAACAAGTGAGACTCAGCAGCAGGCTGAGCTGGGAATACAGAATGAACACATCTCGCCATGCTGACAGTGAGAGGGGAGAGGGAAGGTCCCCAGAAAGAATTTAACTGGTGTGCATAGGGCACACCTTCAGGGAGGTGAAGCTTCCATTTTTGATGGTGGGCAGGCACAAAGAATAAAGCAGGAAGAGTGAGAAGATGAAACCTCAGAGGATGAGCCAGGCAAAGACAACCTTGACCAAGTGATGGAAAATAGCCACAGAGATGGCATGTGGATGTCACATAATCCCTGTTATGACTTCACTTCTGTTTGTTCCTTGAAGTCATATAACAGTCTAAACACACACACACACACACACACACACACACACACACACACACACACGCCACCCACTACTGTCAAGACACTGAAAAATAAGGACAGGTAGAGATGCTGCTACAGGACAGAAGAGACCGGTGAGCATGGAGTATGGTGTGCTGCCCTGCATTGGACCCAGGGACAAAAGAAGGGACTAGTGAACCCAAAGGAAGCGACCCAGGGTCAAGAAAGATCCAAGAGAAGTTAAAATCCAATGAGAAAAGTGAAAATGAAAACAGAATACCCAAACCGAGGAATATCAAAAAATCAGTACTAATGAAGAAATTCTTAAGTGAGTGTGTGTGAAGAGAGAGGGGAGAGAGAGAGAGAGAGAGAGAGAGAGAGAGAGAGAGAGAGAGAGGCAGAGAGAGAGAGGCAGAGACAGACAGACAGACAGACACACAGAGAGAGACTATAAACAACTCAGCACTGCAACTGAGGGGATGGGGAAAGAAGGGAAAAAGGAAGGAAGGAAGGAAGGAAGGAAGGAAGGGAGGAAGGAAGGGAGGGAGGGAGGGAGGGAGGAAGGAAGGAAGGGAGGATGGTAGGCAGGACTCAAAGGTGAAATAAGCAAAATGGAGAACAAATGCACTATAAAATATAAATTAAAGAAAGGTTTGCTGTAGCATGAATCTTAAAAGGTCTTATTAATAAGAACAAACCTGAGGCCAGTTATTGGGGTGAATGCTGGAAAATCAGAGAAGCAGAACAAGCCACAGCTTCCTCACCTCACCAGTTCCTCAGCTGATCTTGTTTCCTCAGACTGGAAGCCTCTGGGTCCTCATCCAAATGGATCTCAGCTGAACTGCTGCTCAAAAGCCTGAAAGCTTAACCAGCTAAAAGCTTCTAGTTTCTGTTCTTCACACCTTTTATGTCATTCTGCTTTCTGCCATCACTCCCTGGGATTAAAAGCTCACTTCTTGGGATTAAAGGCGTGAGTCACCATGCTTGGCTGTATCCTTGAACACACAGAGATCCAGGTAGATCTCTGCCTCTGGAATGCTAGGATTAAAGGCATGTGCTACCACTGCCTATCCTCTATGTTTAATATTGTGGCTGTTCTGTTCTGTGACCCCAGATTAGTTTATTAGCATGCACAATATTTTGGGGAACACAATACCACTACAGTTTACTTTCTTTCAAAAGATAAAAAATTGGAGCTGATAACTCAGCCCATAAGAGCAATGGTTGCTCTTGCAGAGGACCTGCATGGGATACCCAGCATTCACATGGCAGTCATAATGTCAGTGACTTCAGTTCCGTGGTGACCCAACAATCTCTTCTAGCCTCTAAAGGTGTGCACTCAGGTGGTGCACAGATATACATGCAGGTAAAGCACTCATACACATAAGATTTAAAAATTAAATTAAAAAATTTAAGACAAACAAAACCCTATAATGGTGTTGAGTCACCTGTGTCTGAAGGCCAAAGAAAAATTTTTTAAACTCTGGTCTCAACATCACACACAGAATTAAATTGATTAACCACCTAATATAAGGTTTAAACACATAAATCTCTTAAAAGAAAACTCACTAGTGAACATTCACAACCTTGACCTTGGCAATGGAGTCTTAGAATGGAAGCCCACACACAAACACAAACTTGCACAATAAAACAAAATATAAAATGAAAATTTTGTGCTCCAGAGGTCATTATCAAGAAAGTAAAAGATGACATATGTAATGGATGACATATGCAAAGGATGACCTATATAATAGACCACATATATAATGGACGACATATGCAATGGATGACCCATATAATGGACAACATATGCAACGGATGACCTATGTAATGGACAACATATATAATGGACGTTGCATGTCCATTCCAGGCTGGAATCCCCTAGAGGCTCTACAGACCTTTTTGTCTCTCACACACAGCATCGCCTCACCCCTAGGGTCTGGTTCTCTCTGAAGCAGCAATAAGTTTATCGAGGCAGAAGCAATAGAAAAGTGTCAGTCCTGGCAAGGGCCCATTGGCGCCAGCACCTCTGTCCATGACTAAAGACCCCCACATTACCCCAAACCGTGCAGCACACAAGTCACTTCCTAAGTACAAGGGGAGACACAGCTCAACGCAGCATAAGCCCAGTAAGGGTGTCACCTGACCCACTCCTAAAAGGCCAGGTGAAGCCCCAGGGCTTCTCAGCTCCCACCCCAGCGACTTCAGGGTCGGGCTGTCTCGCTTCCCTTTGCTGGTGTCTAGAGAGAATCTCTCCCTGGTGTTTCTGACCATCCATTGACTACCTCAGGACTTACTCTTTGTTTCTGTTTGCTGAGGATGCTGTCCTCCTGGCTTGGGAGTGGGGTCTGAGGGTCGCTGGAAATGGGGGGGGGGGTGCCAGGGCTCTGAGAGGTGGTTTATGCTTTTGCCAGGTAATGTCCTTCCTTCAGGGACCCTCTTGCTACCTGAAAGAGACCCGACTGCAAAGGGGCTGCGCCCTCACACTGCACACACGAGTTTCTGCTGGGAGCTGAGTGCTCTGGGGACAGCTGTGATCCTGGGTTGGTAGTCTTGTCGGACCTGCTGTGCTTGTGGCCTTCAGGGTCCCTGGGAGAAGCTGACACCAGCCCCAGCTTAGCCTCCTCCAACCTGGAGGTGCTCTCAAAATCCGGAGGTAGACCCACCCGAGCTGAGCGTGTGGCTGAGCTGGTCCTCACCAGGTGGAGTCGAGAGACTCCCTCTGGGAGTGGGGCGAGGTGCCCAGATACCATCTGTCGGTGCCATAGGTGCCAGGTGCCAGGGACTCACTGTAGTGGGAGCCGCTGAGCAGAGGAGTGTGCAGTGCACAAAGCCACCTCAGCCACTGCCTCCCCGCCAAGAGCACGACAGCCCTGCTCACCTCCCTCGATAATATAGAGCTCCCTCCGTGGGGCTCTGGAGCAGTGTGGGGTATGTGAGAGTCCCCTCACCCCGCATAGGGGACAAACTCGCAGGTTGGGGTGAGCAAGTGAACTGGGGTGGGTGAGAGGGGCGGGCCCCTCTCCCTGGGGCACTGGGCTTTGAGCTGTTAAAATGACTGTTATGGTCAAGCTCTTACTGTAAGCTCTGTCTTCCGGCGTTCGGTTCCTGTAAATTTGTGAAAGAGTCCGGGAATGGGGCGACTGCATTCCTTAACAGTTACTGGACTCTGCCTGGATGCTCTGCGCAAACGTTCAGTCAGTCAAGCGACCTTATGCCAGCACACACTAGCGGAAACGTGTGTGTGTGTGTGTGTGTGTGTGTGTGTGTGTGTGTGTGTGTGTATGAACTTGTTGGGCGTGCTCTGCAGCTAGTAACATCTAGGCCACTTCCTTCAGAGGCTAGGAATTCTGAAGGGGAAACTGAGTCTGAGCCACCCTAAGATCCAGAGCCATATGATATGTGATCAGCTGTTCTGGAAGTGACGGCAGACATTCTTTTTGGCTGATTGGTGCCAGCCTAGGGTCTCTCCCCATTTGCAACTTCTGTTTGGGTCCAGGAAAGAGGTATCTCCATCTCCATCTCGGGTGACCAAGTGCCTGTTACATCTTCAGGCAAACCAAGCATCAGCCAGGGCAGGAGCACGCTTGGCTTATGCTTTGTCGCCACCTGCTGGACGCAGAAAGAAAGGCCACTTCAGTCCCAGGGCATCAGTAACAGCTGCTAAGGGGCGCTAAGCGGGCAGCAGCTGACCACGCCCCTAAGCCCCCGCCCACTCTGTGAACTCGGCCCTAGGGCCTCAAATTCGAGCTTCACTATTAATTATCTTTGTGGTCTTGGCAAAGTGACTCGCCTCTCTTTTCCTGCTCATCTGTAAACTGGAATAACATGGTTATAACCTCTTTAGGTTGCAGTGAGGGCTGAGATGCTGTCACGTGCTACCATAGTGAGACATCTGAAGAGTGAGGTTAAGGGATACTCAGCGGCCTCGTGGTATGACCACTGATCTAGAAAATCGTGTTCAAGGCTGTTCTTGTTGTCAGGTCCCCCTGCATAGGTTGTAGTTCCCACTTGTATTTGGTCGTGTGTGTGAATTTTAGGAAAACAAGGATTACAGGGGGGGAAATGTACTGAAGTACCTGGAGCTGCTGGGAGCCCTGCGCTGGCTGGGTAAAGGAATGGATGAGGGAGAGATACACTCCCCCAAGGGCAGTGTCAGGGAAATCACAGGAAGTGAGGAAGAGTGACTACAAGCCTCCCTGATGAGGGCATGGGCTGAGTCCAGAGGTTGTAAAACTCCATGAAGATTTATTATGTCTATTCTGGAAGCCACATTCCCCGTGCGGTTTCTCCCTTCGTCCTACAGAGCATACCCTGCTCTCTGGTGCCACCGCGTGGTAAGTAGAGGGAACAGCAAGAGGAGCGGACAGGCTCAGGCGTCCAGGCTCCCTGGAAAACGTCAAGACCTCATTTGGGGACGCTGGCAGCCTCTTGAAATGTTGACCATCAGAGGATGGGACAGCCCAGAAGTCCTGAACTTCCCTAGGTTCTTCTGTGCTTTAGCGGTGTCTAGGTAAGCAGGCTTGCCCTTACTTCTCTGGTGTGTTCCTCCTGGCACGAGCTTCTGACCAGTGACCCACAGTGGGGATGCACCCTTCATGAGCATCCTGAACAGAACTCTATTCATCCTGCCCAGTTTTTAACTTTACATTCTTCTGACATGGCTGTGAACTGGGGTTCTGCCTAGATATCTGGGATAATTATCGCCCCACCCCACCCTCTCGCCCACCCCACCCCCCCACACCATGTCCAAGGCTGCAAGAGCAGGGAGTGTCCCTTGGGGTATCTTGGGCCTTTAAAAGTCTAGTCTAACCTGTGGGTGTATTAAAGAGGAAACTCACACATGTTGCTAAACATCACATCCAGCCAGGCTGTGTGGCTGGAAGATGGAGGGACTGCTTCACTATGACAGCTGTCTATCTTTAAAACATCTAGGTTGGCCTGACATCCTTCAAAGTAAGTACACTGAAATGGTGTGTTAGTCAACATTCACCTTACATGACAATCCCGAATGTGTGGCTTTCACACCACACAAGCTGACATCTCCTTGTCTAGGAAAGGCCGAGATCACAGTCAAAGGCAAACTGAACCCAAATACATTCCACGAAGTGAGGAGCCCTCTAGAAGAGACCCAAATGCTGCTGCCCTGCAGGCAAAGTGGTGGAAGGCAGCAGAGCCACCAAGAGCAGGAGGGACAGGCCAGCCACACTATCCAGAGCCCCGGGTACAGTGGAGTGTTAAGCCAACTTTCCATCAGAGATAAGCAATTTCGGAGGGGGAGTGTACTTTCGAGTTTATTTGGCTCAGGGAGTCCCTCAGCCTCTCCTCACTGGGCTCTACCGCCTCTGGACTCTGATGAGACAGAACACCATGGCAGGCAGCATTCGGCAGGACAAAATGGCTTATACAATGGCAGACAGTGGCGATGTGGACAGGAAAAAGTGGTGGTGGAGGGGAGGGGATAAAGGGAGAGGAGGCAGGGACAAGATGCGCCCTTCAAAAGTACCCCCCCAATAATCTGCTTTCTCCAACCAGGCTCCACCATCTCTCGACAATGCCATCAAATTCTTAATCATCAATCTACCAGGAATCCTCAGAATCTGATCCCACCCTGATGACGGGATCTAGGAGACCAGCCCCTTAGTTTTAGGGGTGTGGGCCACTGCCATTTATCCTGGCACAGAAAGACTATGAAATGGCTCTGGTAGAGCTGAGTGACATCCTTCCAAGGCACCCTAGGCTTTTATAAGATGCCCTGCAGTAACCCCGTGATGGCTCAGGTCATGTTGCTGGGTTGAAAAAAGGCTCTCAGGTCATAGAATACCAGAGGCAGGACTGGAGAGAAAAAACAATCCAGTAACCACCACAAGGCATGGAGAGCTCTGCCATCAGAAAGTAGGGATCAGCTGACAGCCCAGAGGCCACTAGGGTCTCCCCAGACCTAGGCCCTATGGCACCCTCAAAATATGGAGGGCAGGAATGGTGACGCTGACCAGAGCCTCGGTGGGCACAGCCCTGCCTGACGGTATCAGGATGGACTGAGCCACCCACAGAGAAGCAGACAGGAGAACGTGAGCACTGTCTTCTGAGCACAGCCAGACATCACACCTGCACATTCACTTAGGAAGTTGTGCAAAGACACAAGAAAATATAACTCAAAAAGAGTAAAATTCAATAAAATCCAGACAGGGATAGCCCAGCTCTGGGAAACAGATAGAGGCCTCTATATTATAAGCACACCAGATGGCCTAAGAGAAAGGGCGGATGCTATTTGGGAATGATGGGGAATTTGAACAGAAAGATTAAAAAAAATAAAAAAGAACCATGGCAGTTCTACCAATAAAACCCAAACCCACAGATACAACACAGTACCACAGAAATCTATGCCGGGGTTTTGCAGCAGATGGGATATGGCGGGGGAAAGAGACTGGGTTCCCCGGAGCAAGTCCACATGGAAACAAAGCAAACTGAGCCACATGGTAAGTCCAATGCACTGAGACCGGAAGTCTACAACAGAAAACATATGAAGAAACATTTGAGGAAGAAATGGCTGGGAATTTCTCCAAACTGGTGTAAGACATCAACCCACTGGTCCAAGAAGGACCCAGAAAGGATGAGAATGAAGAAACATCCACCATGGTTCCCCGTGTGCAGTTGCCCAGGTGTCAGTTACTCACCAACTGCGGTCTGAAAACAGGAAATAGGAGGCCAGCGATGCACAGCCCATTGGTTCAAATGATGCTCCACTCTGAACAGGCTCTCCCACCATCCCACTCCTCCCACCTGTAATGTGGATCCTCCTGTCTCACAGTGCATCCACAGTAGATTTCACCTTCCCATTCATCAGACCAGCTGCTGCCGTATCACCATGCCTGTTCTCAGCGGACCGTTTTACTATCGTCCCAGAAGCAGTGACCCTGGAGATTCACACTTGCCTTGGAGCAGCTTTTTCTGGGAAGATGGTAGAAGTTATCAATAAGGAAAGATAACTGTGCCAGGATTGCTGTGGTGTCCTGGTAGAATCTTCACTCCACAGAGCTGAGGAGCAGAAGCTTGCTATCACACCAACTGCGGAACAGCTGTGGTAAAGTGAGACACTTGTATAAGATGGAAAGGCCCTCTGTGTGTGCACAGGACAAGATCTGGTCTCATCTGTAGATTCGGGCAGCCACTGGGGGACCTGGGACAAGGCCTTTCCCTTCCGGGCGAGAGGGAGCCCAGCTGCTGAGCATCCAAGTGTCTTCAGAGCAGCTAAGAGGCAATGGGGAAAGGCACACACAGGAGAAATTCAACAAGGCGGCATAATGCAGCCACAGTAGTGATGGACAAGATGACCAGGACATCGTCCTCACAGTGCTGATGGGAAACGTAAGTCAAGCTGAGTCCCCTATTCAGCAAATGTCCTTCAGAAGTGAAGGTGAGCACAGACCTCTGCAGAGTGATGGAAACCAAGGGAACAGATCTGCCCAGAGAAGCTGGCTGGAGTTCTTGCTGGAACTCACACTAGATAAACTGGCTGTTGTTCTTCTCACTTACTCTACAAATGGGCAGTAGCTCAGTTCCCTAGAAGTCCAACAGGAAGACATGGGTCCCAGAAGCTGTGTGAAGAGATGCAGGGCCTTCGCCTAGCGGCAGGAGGGACAGGGCCAGCCAGAGCAACAGGGGATGAGGCTCCTGGGAGAGGCTAGCATGGTGGCCATTGCAAGAAAAGGTAGTTGACATCGTTCCTCTCTGTCCAGCTCAGCTGTGGGGTCCCTGAGCCTAGGTTTTCAGGGTGATGACCAAAAATAAGAGCTGGCAAGAGCCTCATCTAGGCTGCTACAAGAGCTACAGTTGTGCGTGGTCACCCCGAGTGCTAGCGGATCTACCGCCCAAGAAATACTGAGATGGGCTCTCTGCCTTTCAATCCTATTTAACTTTTAAATGTTATTTTTAAAGACGTATTTGTTTATGTATAGGGGTATTTTGTATGTGTGTCTGCATACAAGAGGCCATTGGATCCCATGGGACTACAGTTTTGATGATTTTGAGGTATATGTGGGTGCTAGAAATTGAACTCGAGACCTCTAGAAGAATAGCCAGTGCTCTTAGCTGATGAGCCATCTCTCCAGCCCTTTAATTATATTTTTAATGAGAAGACACAAGCAAGTTACATGTCTCATTCATGTGTTCTATTGCTGGGAAGACACCATGACCATGGCAACTCATAAAAGAAAGCAATTAACTGAGGCTTGCTTAGTTTCAGAGGTTTAGTCCATTACACTCATGATGAGGCACATGGTGGCACACCAGCAGACATGGTGCTGGAGAGGTAGCTGAGAGTTCTATATCTGGATCCTTGGCACCAGGAAGAGAGGGAGAGCCACTGCACCTGGCTTAGGCATTTGAAAACTCAAAAGCCATCCCCAGTGGTACACTTCCTCCAACAGAGCTACAGCTCCTAATCCTTCTCAAGTAGTGCCACTCCCTGATGACTAAGCTGTTGTTGCTTTGGTTTTTTTGTTTGTTTGTTTGGTTGGTTGGTTGGTTGGTTGGTTGGTTGGTTGGGTTTTTTTCTCTCTCTCTTTTGGGAGGCCCACCACCCAGCTCCCAAGTCAATCACACATGAAGGCTTATTCCATCTCGCTCACAGAGGCCACTCCCTGCTGTCCTTCCTCATGCTGGTAGTTTTCTCTCTCCAATAAGAAGCATCTCACTAACGGATCCTGTGTTGGCTTCTCTGGCTCTCATCCTCACTCCACTCCTGTTGCACAACTGTAACCTCAGCACTCAGGCTAAGGAAGGAAGATCTGAAGTTCAAGGGCAGCCTGGGCTACACAGCAAGACCTTGTCTCAAAAATTCAAATAAAACAAAACCCTCATATCCAGAAATTCTGACGACAGAACCACGCAAGCCTGTGGCACTCTGCTCAAATGGCTAGTCACACTCAAAAGAGTGGGTGGCTTCGAATAGCCCAGCACCAGGGCGCCCTGTTCCTCAGAAGTTTTCCAGAAAGACCCAAGAGGCGCCCACCCTCTTCAAAGGTCTGCTCGATGCTGCTGTGTGTAAGTTCAAATGGAACCCTTGGGGTTACCTGTTCATTTACTACCCTATACACACCATGACAAAATCATGTTCAACAGGTTGAAATCAGATCACACAGACTATAAGTAAAATCTTTTTAATAGTGACCTTAAGATTAACATGGAAATGCTATACAACAATTTTCCTCTTATATGTGGTGCTCTGCTAGTGCAGAGACTAGGAGAATGGTTTCAGGGTTCTCACCTCAGATGTACAAGGGGTGAGGTAGGAGTCAGGTTTCTGACAGCAGGTTAAATGTACCTTTTAAAGGCCATCCAGTGCATGGGCCTCCCGCTAATGCAGCAGTCCTGTGCAGCCAGCTGCTCTGACCTTGCTCTCCAGACACCATGAATCCCTAGGTGCTGCACTCCAGGCCCACAAGTCTCTTCACAGACAAGTCCACAGTGAAAACTATAATGTCGTCATGAAAACAGAGAGTCAAAGCGCTGGCAACTGGGAAAGGGGGCGGGATCACTGTGCCATCCAAGGCCTCATGGGGGGAAGTCGAGGCTGACGTGAAGGAGTCGGCCTTGGTTCACCTCCGTAGGTTCCGAACCAAGGCGTCAAGGATGCAGCCTGGTTGCTGCATGCCGTCAGCGGAAACTTCAGATGCTGCTGCTGGTCCTCTGCCACCTTCTCATCTCTGGGCCAGGACAAAGCCCGGAACTGGTCCCCTAGCGCCCAAGCAGATGTCATGGGCACAGAGCGAGGGTGTGACAGGGTACCAACAACAGCGAGGCTAGCCTCAGCAGCCTTTCTGAGTGATGTCCAGCCCCGAGGACTTGGTGATCTCCAACGTTGTAAAGACCTGTTTACAGGGAAGAAGACAACACATGGCGATGTCACTGCTGCTTTACAAGGACGTGCTCCAGCTGCACCGACAGAACACATTAAATTAGCTTGCTAAGATAAAATACATTAGAATTAAAGAAACTCTGACAATGAGTTTCATAACTGTTTGTAAAGCTAGGCTACTTGAAGCCCACTGAAAGTACCTCACTGGGGTTTGGGGAGACTTTCAGTGGGTACAGTACTGGGAAGACGCTTCGTGGGTAAAGAGCTACCCATGCAAGTGTGAGGGCCCAAGTCCAAGTCCCAAAACCCACGCTGAGTGTGCTGCCACATGCTTGTAAAATCTCCACACCATGGAGGCAGAGATAGCTGCATCCCGGGTCTTACTGGCCAGCCAGCCTGGTGCTGGCACACGCTTGTAAAATCTCTGTGCCATGGAGGCAGAGAGGTGCATCCCGGGTCTTGCTGGCTAGGCATCCTAGCCTATTGGCAAGCTTCAAGCCAGCGTTGACACCCTGTATCCAAAAGAGGTTAAGATAACCTAAGGAATGACATTCGAGACTGTCCTTTAATACACATGTGAGCACGCACGCACGCGTGCATACACACATGCACATGCACGCGCGCACACACACACACACACACACACTCTGCTCCTTACCTCACCACACGTGGGATGGATTCCAATGGTGTCATTCAGTAGCTGCTTTGTGAGCCCACACTTCATGGCAGCTGCAAATCCCTGTGTGATTTCACCAGCATTTGGCCCCAGAAGGTGAAATCCCACCACACGCTCCTTTAATACAGAGACAGAACAGAGAATCCCCATAAGCCTAGGATCAGAACAGAGATCTACTCCCTGCTGTTCACAGCTAAGATATACAGGGTCTCCCACAGGAAAGGAACCGAGCAGGAAACAGCCTCTCGAAGGACTTGGCCAAGGAGCCGGTAAAGTGTGGTCAGAACTAACTCACACTCTAATTTACTACTGCACTCAATTTGCCCACCCGTGATGGAGCTCGTGGGTGGGATGTGACTTCTAGATTACTGAGCCAGGGCCACACAAACACTGCACATATGAACTAAGCGCCTGCACTGGAGTACCCAAGGCATCGGGTCTTACTAGAGGAGGGTTGTGGTCCCATGCACAGCTGCCTGCTCCTGACACTAAGCAGAGTTCGGGAATGGCTAGTAGAGGCTGTCAGCAGGGCAGCATGTGGTGGGTGTCCAGAGCAAAGTGAGCCACAGCTGTCCACTGACATGCCTTTTCATCAGAGTCTGGCCTCCATTCTGATCCTCCATGAGGACAGAAGAAGGCAGTGTGTAAGCAGACGACAGAGCAGGCACAGGAGACATCTCAGCTCCATCAGCACCTGCCTGTTGCCCTCTGGGAGTGCCTCTCCCTGGCACTCCACACATGCCATTCCACCGATGAAGCGTGCGCACGCACGCACACACACACACACACACACACACACACACTCAAACATGCATCATGCACAGTGCCAGATGGTGGCCACAGTGTTGGCCTTCACAGTTCTAAACCATCAGGGCTAAACTGTCGGCTCTGGGTGGCCAGCTTCTCACTGCCTGGCAGGCACAGCCAAGCTGGAAAACTGCTCCTGCCTCAGCCTCTGCAAACAGCTGAGAGCTTACTTCTGCCCCAATCCCATCTTTAAAGAGATCATAAAAACCCAACTGGCAAGAATCCAATATATATATATTGGTTTTTAGAGACAGGGTTTCTCTCTGTAGCTTTGGAGCCTGGCCTTGAACTCACAGAGATCCGCCTGCCTCTGTCTCCCAAGTGCTGGGATTAAAGGTGTGCACCACCACCACCTGGCCCAAGCTGTATTTTAAAATCACAGTGGGTGAGGCTTGGGGAGCAGTCCAGGGTACAGAGTGTGCTTTACACAACCCCAGAGAAAATGGAGTAGACTAGAGCAGAGCAGAAAGCACAGCATCCAGGCATCTACATACATTGTCGAACTTGTTACAGATTATCTTCGCATAACAGGTGTTATTGTCTCTGCCAGCGACTGTCCACTCCAGAGGCCAGAACAAGGTGTGATACACCTGGACAGAAGGGAGAGGCTGACATTAGCACTGCATGTAACCCACTCCTTGACATGCTCCTCAGTCCCGCTAAGGTGACAGACTATAACAGCTTGCTGCACTGGAAGCCCGAGGCCCCACCTGGGGCATGTTGATAGCTGCACTGGAGCCAGGTTCCCGAAATGCCAGCAACATGTCACATTTGCTTTGTGCAGCCATTAGTCAGACACAGAAACAACCTCCTGTTAGCAAAACTCCGTTTTCAAACATTTAGAGTGTTGTCGGCCCAAGGTACCACACTAGTAACTATGTGGGCTGAGAAGATGACAACTGAGACCCCACCTAGTGGCATGTTCACCCCAAACCTAGAAGATCAGAAGACACAGAACCGTTCTGACTTCCAAGATGAAGCGCATCATCTGTGCTACTGACCCCAGCAGAGCCCCCAGCACCCCCACCCTGCTCTGACAGCCAAGTCTCCACTGCATGGGGTGAGGGCCTTTTATACCTGTATCTCCAAAGTCCTAATTCATACACCCCACTGCCCTCCCTCTCACCAAAGCTGTGGTCTTTCTATCACTGTGCGAGTGCAACAGAGTTTAGATTCACTTCAAATTCTCCCAAATAGGAGGATGATTTCTCTAACAGCACGCAAGAGACTTGCAAAGTTACAACATAAACAGTGGCTTCAGGGAGGGAAGGTTGATGATAAAGGAACCGTGGTCCTCACTTCCAGATTCTCTTTTTTATACACTTCGACGGCTTTCTCTTCAGACAGCCCACAGCAGCCATATTCCAGAGGTGTGAACACCGTTGTTGGGACATTAACGTAATCACACTGGAAGAGAAACACACAACACTCCTATGACTTGCTTCCCAGCAAGTTTCTATGACACGGATTCATAAAAGGCAGTAGGGCTGTGTCAGATCGAAAGGGACCCAGCGGTTACGAGAGCCAACTGACGGAAGATTGGAGAAGTCTAAACGTGCTGGTGAGCATGTGAATGAGAGCGCCCAAAATGTACTTATTATTTCATTTTGTGTGGGGGTATTTTCTTGAAAGTATGGTTGTATGCCACATGTGTGTCTGACGCCTACAAAGGCTGATCTGGGTCCTCTCCAAGAGCTACATGTGCTCTTAACTACTGAGCCAACTCTCCAGCCCTTGTGCATGCATGTTTTTCATGTGTATGGTGTGTGTGCATGTGTGTGTGTGCACACACGTGCGTGTGCACATGTAGAGACCCGAGGTTGATGCTAGGAATCATCCTCCACCACTCTTCTACCTCATCGACTGAGGCAGGGTCTCTTAGTCAAACTCAGAGCTGGCTGTACATCTAGTCTTATTGGCCAGCTTGCTCTAGGGATCCCATCTCTACTTTCCAAGGCTGGAATTACACGTGAGCCACCACACATAGGTCTTGAGGGGTCCCAACTCTGGTCCTTACACTTAGTGGCAATTATTTAACCACTGTCCCACCTTCCCACATGGCTGAACTTCTGTTGAGTTCTCAGACAACATCTGAAGTCGGAAAGGTAGGTATCGTTGTACTTACACGACACAAGCACCAGCAGCTAGAGACAAATTAGGCTGATGTCTACCATGTCAAAAACCTCAGAAGAGAAAAGTGTGCTTGCCAGAGTTATTCCAAAGAGGAGAATGGGCTGAGCAGGACAACTCAAGAGACCTGAGCATCTAGTGAGAGGTTCATGCAGGAGCCACCTCAGCACCCTTGCTGTCTGGTGTCTTGCTAAATGAAGCTGGGGAACATACGGCCTTCCGCCTCCGCCATGGCACACCGCAAGTGCACTGAGGGGATATGCAAGCTCACAAGAGCACAGCCACGACCCGTCATCCGCTAGCCCTGCCCACAGGTCCCCAGTACTACTGATAAAGCAGTGCTTTCCTCCCAAGGGTGAGACCCCATGAGGACATTATTATTCCCACAGACCTGGAACTATTATCTGATGATACACCTACTAGAAAAGTCCATTGCTTCTTCTGTAGAATTACCTAGATCCCATGTATCTCACTAAGGAATACCAAGACAGGAAACTACACTTGATAGCAGTGGCCTTGCAAAAGATCACAAGTGAATGGGGCTTACCAAGTAGGCAGTGTAAGAGGTTAGTATCCTGCTCAGGAGGGGACACTCTATGGACAGCTGCAGCAGGCCACTTATGAAGCCTGTTTCTAGCCTGACAGATAATTCAGGCATCTTTTCCTGTGCTGGAGCAACTGGCTCACAGCACTCTGGCACATAACCACATCTGTGGACTGTCATCTGTGGACCGCCTGAGCCTGCTGAACTCAGCTTCCACCCATCTGGTGAGTCCTGGGGCTGGACCCACAGTAATCTTTCACTATCACAGGACAGCCCAAGGAAGTAAAAAACACAAGTTTCATCAACTCTTTAATCAGTAGTAACTCAACTGCAAATTATCTCTAAGAATCATTATTTATCAATTTTGAAATCTTAATTTTGGTCAAGATACTATCTCAGGGCTGGGATGAAGCTCAGTGGTAGAGCACTTAGCCTTCATTAGACCTACAGTTCAGCTCCAAACACACACAGATATACACACACATTCACACACCAATACATGCATACAGATAGATACACATATACATTAATACTTACATAGAAGATATATACACATTCACAGAGAGGGGAGGGAGGAAGGGGGAGGGAGTGAGAGGGAGACATACACACAGAGAGAAACACACATATACATGCGCATATGCACATATAAACACATACAAAGAGATACACACACACACACACACACACACACACCTAGACATACACACAGGCATACAAAGAACAGACACACAAAGAGACACAGAGACACACACACGGACACATAGAGAGACACACAGACACACATAGATGCAAACACATAGTCAATTATAGGAAAAAACATACCTTTTCCAAAGAGGCCCCAAAGAGTCTTCGAGCTAGCAGCTTGCCTGCCTGTATGGCAACAGGTGTGAGCTCTGGTTTGCCCTCCAGTATGTCCCCAATAGCGTAGACATGAGGCACGTTGGTCTGTTCCACATCGTTTACTGGTATTTTGCCAGTCCTGGTAGAGTGAGGAGGAAAGCACACACTAAATCCCTGTACTGCTGATTGGCACCATACAGATTAGCAACATGGCGGCTCGCACAGCCCGGGCACCGAGGTGTCCAGTGACCTACAAGAAATGGCTTAGACCATGCTGCCTGCAGGTCTGAAACTTTCACATTCCCCATGATCACCTTAAGGGCTTCAGAATTTTTCTCTTTGACTGGTCAAAGACATCAGAATTCACTCTAAATCACAGATAGTGGGAGAATGTTTCTACAAATATGTTTTTGGACTGCTATTGAGAACATAAGCTCTTTAAAGCTTGTGTTAGAAGTCCCTAATTGGCCAATCCAGAAATTAATACACAGTTGGCATCATGTTTATGGTGAGAAATCTGAGGCATCAGAATGTTATATCTTAGCAATTTACAGAGTTTTTATGAGGTTATGTGCAGTAACAGTGCCACAACCCTACACTTACTTCTCATTGATTTTGACCCCGATCTTCTCCAGGCCTATTTTCCTAGTACAGGATTCACGACCAATTGCTAACAAAACCTGCATTTAGAGAAGAGACCAGAAGCACAAATTATCCCCATGAGAATAACAAGGGAGACAGCACTATAGATACTGGAGGTATTACAAGGGTAACTGTGAAATATCATAAGCAGCCCGTACAAGTGAATCTGATGGAATCATTAAAGACATGGCTTAGCAACTGTCTTAGTTTCTTCTCTGTGGCTGTGATAAAATAGCCCAACAAAAGCAACTTGAAGGAGAAAGGGTTTATTCTGACCACAGTTCATGGTGGGAAAATCAGGGCTTCAAGCTTGCAGCAACTGGTCATCACACATCCACAATCAGGAAGCAGAGAGTGATGGATGCTCAGGTCTCTTTCTTGATTTACACAGGACAAGGTTCCAGCCAGGGAGTGGCAGAGCCCATAGTGGGCAAGTCTTTCCATCTCAGTTAACACAATCAAGATAATTCCCCAAGCATGCCCAGAGGTCCATCTCCCAGGTAATTCTGGAGTCTGTCCAGCATTAACCATAACACCAATTTCACTCATGAAACCTGCATAAGCTTATGGGTTGTGTCCCCTCCAAACCTACGTGTTCCTGTACTAGCCCAGAGCACCTCAGCCTGTGACAGGATTTGGAGACAGGGAAGAAGGCTTTGGGGATAATTAAAGAAAAATGAGGCCACACAGCTGTGTCCTTACTATTGTTGGGACAAATGTCTTCCAAAGGCTCTTGTGTTAAAGAGTGGATCCCAGCCTGTGGTGCCCAGGGAGCTGAGGAACCTTTGAGAGGTGGGGTCTATAGAGAGGAAGTGGGGTCACTAGAAGCAGGCCCCCAATGGGGACTGTGGGACCTAAGCCCTTTCTCACGCTCTTTTCACTCACTGCTCCCACTAAGTACTCCAGCCATGCTGTACTACCTTGCCATAAACCAAAACCACACACAGGGAACTGTGCCAACAACCATGCACTGTCTACCGCCTCCTCCTGCCCCCAGTTACAGAGACATACAACACCTATGGCCCTAGAAATGCCTCCTAGACACACCATGCCAGGCACTGAGGAGCAAATGCCACAATGTGATAGTGTGATATGAAGTCTGGGGTGACAGAACCAAGCAGGGTGACTGGGGACTGGGAAGGACATGGAGCTTTCTGGACTCACAAACATGTTCTACTGCTTTAAAAGAGTGTGTCCTGCACCAGCACATGTGTTTGCCAAACATGATCAACTGTACAATAGGTCTGCTCATCAAGAGACCATGGATGTCAGTCCAGACTACTATACCCAGTGAAACTTTCAATCACCATAAATGGGAAAACAGGCATTTCATGACAAAGACAAATTTAAACAGTATCTATCCACAAATCCAGCCCTACAGAAGGTACTGGAGGGAAAACTCCAACCCAAGGAGGTTAACTACACCTACGAAAACACAGGCAATAGATAAGCTCACACTAGCAAAACCCAAAGAAGGGAAATACACACACAGACACACACACACACACACACACACACACACACACAC